>MU826829.1:2050844-2085844 GCA_029204205.1 Desmophyllum pertusum | reverse complement strand
TAGGTTACATACAATTTGTTGAGTGTGCCTTAATGTTCAGGCAAACAAAGTTTACATCCCAATTTTCTCCAGTCGCGAAACTCTCCATCTTTCACACCGATACTCAAACTGTAAGTACAAATCTCACTTGAGCCGGCGAAAACAGGCATATGTATTATTGCTTTTGAGCTGAACACTTTTTCCACATCGACGACAGTAAATAAACCAATGTTAGCTGATTTACTGTTCGAATCCGAAAACCGTGAACACTTAAATATAACGCTTGGCCATGTATTTTCCTTGGATTTCTTTTCTGTATTATTTTATTGCTATTTTCGCAAAGCTTTTCTGCAAAAACAAAGTGTAAGTTTCCTGACTATTCTTCTGGCAGTTTGATCATGTCAACGGTTTTAATTGTAAACATTTTTATATTTTATTTTCACGCTTTGTTGAATCGCACCGTAAATGAAAAGATGAATTTCATTTAGGGGCGTAGTTCAGTTCCAGAAACATTTTATTATTTTTCTGTATAACAGCAAAAAATAAAATTAAAATAAAACATAAAACATAAAACAACAAAAATTCTACTCATGATCAATTCTACTGGCTACTGAGGCCTGGAGAAAAACACCTGCTCTTATAAACTTTTAGTTCACTTATCATTTTCCTCAGCTAAAATCACGATGTTCTTAATGACGTACATATTCACGGATATGACATGGGTCATAAATGACACTCGTGAAAATTTTAAAAACTCTTAAATTATATAAAACATCTTGAATGGGGTTAAAAAGGTGAATCCTTATTTATCTTTTCCATTCTATTATTTCCTCGCTAAAATTAACTTGTAAATTAAATGACATTGCAATACCTCCTTTATTTATTTCTCCTTTGACAAATAGATATGACTAAGCTGGAGGCTAACTCGAAAATTTAACGGTTAATTTAGCCTCCAGGCACAGTTTTAATTTATTAAACGTGGTTTTTTTTTCATTTTCCATTTCATCGATTTTGTGTATTTTATCTACTGCTATGTATTTTTTGTTTTATCAAGTCTCGAGTCCAGCGTCAAAACTCTAATTTTAATGCTATCATCCAATTTCTCTCTCTAGCTCTTTGCGGCGGGAATTTGGTTTTCAGTCAATTTTTTTTTCCTGAAATGATCGGCATGATCAGGTCCATCAATGAAACTGTGATTTTAGTTTAATGTTATTGAGAGTTTATTCAAAAAAGAGTACATGTTTTAACACACGCTAAAATTCTCATTTTCATTCATTCCTGATATGCTCAGCACGTCTTCAATTGCTGTCATCCTGCAATTTTCTCCGTTTAATAGTTCCGGCATACGAAAGATAAAATCACAAATGATCTTTTAGTGAAGCATTCAACTGCTTGAGTCCGGAGGGGAATGGATATTAAGACTGTCTCTGCAGATGTTCTCATCCACCCACTCATGATTTACGGCAATATATAACTCGCTTCCTTTATCGGTTGTAATATAAACTGTGAATAAACTATGAAGGTTCAAGGTTCAAGGTAACAACAATCATGCATGTACAGAGCGGTTTTCAATTGAGTGTCGTAAAACCAAAACCAAAACAATTACAATAACCAATCACGACAAACGAAAACAACTTAGCGAATCAACGAGAACTCAAAGAAAATACACGTAGCAGACACCAAGCGCGGGAAAACGCGTGCGACCAAGTCGCGATTGGTTTTGGTTTTGCATCTGATTGGTTGAGTAGGTGGCGCGAGCAATTCAGCGATTACTTTCGACACTCAAATTAAAACCGCTCTATTCAAATTAAAGTTATAATCGGCAGTTAATTCTCATCGGCATGCACTTTTACATGCTCAGCACTCGTGCTATCGTCCTACAATTTGCTTAGTTAATTCCGGCATATATGATAGATACAACCACAATTTATCTTTCAGTAAAAGCGTTCATGTGTTTGATTTACTCACCGGACAAAATGCAGGTCAAATATTCGCCCACTTATTTTCGCTATTTTAGCGATTGAAAAATAAATTTGAAAAATTGAAAAAAATTGATTGAAAAAAAAATCTCAAAAATATTTTTAAAAATATTTTTAAACCCGTACATGGCGACTAGTTGAGCTGTTCAGGAAAAACCTGCAAAACGGTCAACGCCGACTAGTCTCGAGTGGGCTAGACAGGAAAATTTTTCCCGCTCGCGGCCAAGATAACAACTCGGCAGACCACATAATTCATTTCATCTTTCCCGCTCACTCCCCGCGAAGCAGCTGTTTTTATATGAATTTACTTGTCTGATTTATATGTGAAATTTTCCGTTATTATTTGGTTTTACTGAGTAAAAAAAACTATGACGAGTCAGGTTTTATTGATTGATGGCTGAAATTTATACCACAAGCTGAAGATATCATGGGCACGAAATAGCGATACTGATCAGTTCATCGCGAGAAAATTAATAATATTCAATAAAATGTATTGTCGTATGCATGAAAATTATATATACCGGCAGTAAGGCCCAATTTATACGTCGCATTTAGGGCGTGTCGAGTGTGATTGAAGTCCCCGAAAACTCGCTGAAATCGCTTTAAATCAGCGCAGTGCCCACACAAATAGCAAAGTAGAACACGTCGCTTCCATGCATGGAGGATCAGTACAACGTAGTGGAATCAAATAATACCAGCAAGAATTTCTGCGGCTTGACTGATTATGTCTCACACCTTAAGATTTGAGAGGTTAATATGTTCCTGAGAACTTCGAACTTTGCATTGTTAATTATAAATTATCCTTTACATGTTGGTTACAGTGGTTAAATTATAAATGACACCTCGAATAATGTGTTTCACCTTTGGCCAAAAAAGGTCAGTTCGACTTAAACCTTTAAAGACCCGATCAAACGCTCTCAATATTCTCTCAACATTTGTTGAGTCAAGTTGAGAGATGTTAATTATTGAGACCATGCCGTGCCAAATGGCTTCAACATTTCGAGAACAAAAGATATGTTGAAAAGATGTTGAGACTAGTTGCGGAAACATTGTTGCGGATGCAAATGTTTCCCCGTTTGCCCGCGCATGCAACATTTGTCTTTCAGAAACATTTTGCGTCCGCAACAAATGTTTCCCCGTTTGCTCGCCGAAACATTTGCGTTCGCAACAATGTTTCCGCAACAATGTTTCCTCGTTTGCCACGGCCTTAAAGGGGGTGTCGATCAAACGGCCACAACATCGGCTCTCAACAAATGTTGAGAGAATGTTGAGACAAATGTTGAGGCCGATAAGCTGATTTAAAGTTATGTTTTATTGGATGAATGTTTCGTTCCATTTGACTATTGATCATGACTCTGAAGATCGACGCTTTTATCTAGCGGTTCCCTGTAATTAGCATGTGTACACCCGCCCTCTCCTTGAACAATTATATCGCTAGCCCAAAATCCCATACAAGCGCGCGCATGATTATATGTTAATTTTGCAATCTGTCCAAATTAATCTTTAATTTGGATACGTGTCCAAACATTTGGACAGATTCACTCGCGATATAATTAAAACCTTTTTTATTTTTATTTTTTAATAAGTTTTTATTGGCATTTCAAGAAAAAAAACATACATGAAACCTAATTCAAAAAATTCCTCGGACTGTCAAATTGGACTCGGCCTACGGCCTCGTCCAATTTTGGCAGGCCTCGGGATTTTTTCATCGATCAATTATTTCAAAATTGGACAGCATGTAGTCCTATTACATATACAAACAATCTAGTTTTCGTCTGGGATGGAGGTGGATGATTTTTGTTTTTTTTGTTTTGAGGCGCCATCAGTCAGAATCCGAGGGGGTGCAGATGAACACGTGTTAAAAGTGACTTTTCTTGAATGAAAAAAAAAGGTTCCCCCAGTTGATTGATGTAACTTTATCTCTTTTGTATATTGTAATATTAAACAATTGTTTTCTTTTTCGATTTTATCGACTCTGGTGTATTTTCTATTTTTTGACATTTTTCTTTCTTTGGACAAAAATAAAGATTGTGGTTAGTTCATTTATCATTGTGGTAAATAAGCTTATAACTTTTTTATTGTTGTTCTTTATCAAATACCCTACTGGTACACACATTCCTTGAACTGAAGGATTTCCTTAATTAATGGCGTAGGTACAACTGAGTTAACTGAGCAAACATACTGACATCGATTATAACTTGTTTGTTTTAACACTGAGCTGTGAGGCTGAAGACAAATGACAGAGACCTTCAAAATCGAAGGCTATGAGAGCTTTCAGTTCAGGCTTATGTTTAAATAACAGACGGGACTCAGTGCAAATCGTTCAGTCTTGTTTCTGCCACTTCAGGCTTGATTTTCTTGATTTCCATCCAATTCCTCTGAGCTGGTTGATATATCATGCATGGCCTCTTCACTTAAAATCCTTTTTCTTGTGTATCGCTAAAAAAAAGTTAAATCCAAATTAATGTTGAAATTTTACCATTAAACCTCTTATAATACAGGCTAAGAAATTTCTGAAAGGTGATTGGTTAAAACGAGCGTCAACTGATTTATTTGAAATACCTTCACGTAGAAACAAAAGTGGGCGTTCAGCAGTGATATTTTGAACAATTTTGAAATATTACTCGCGGTATTTTTAACGCAAATACCCGCATTACAACTCATGCTATTATCTATACAAATTAAGAATCTAAACAACTGAATTTCCTTTGACTCGTTTTAATCTGTTGATCGTAAATGTTCGTACCACTCAGCCCATGTACACATCCCCGTGCTCAGAAACAAGGATTGCCCGAACCGCCCATTTCACTGAGTTCAGTGATGCAGTTACATTCCTACAAAAAATTTTCTTCACGTTTCTCGCCTTTCTCCTCCTTATTTTAAACTTATCTGTCTCCAAATTCCCTAAAAGCATTACAGAACTAATTCTAGAATTTTAAAACTTGAAATCTGATCGATACTTACATTATTAAGAGACCGCCCAGTAGTATGTGGAAATCGAAACCCCAGTTGCCCTTCTGTGTCAGGGATGGTAACCAAGACGCAGGACATCGTTGCTAGAAGAACAAACAAGGCAAAACTTTTCATCTTGTCTTATCCGAGACCGACTCAGTGAAATCTGTTTGGTCCAAGTAACTGAATAGCTCGCGATCGCGATGGCGGAAGATTTCTTTTTATGCATAATGTACGCCTCCATCCTAAAGCATCCCACTCCAAGACTGTATGATAAAATAATGTTGCGGCTAAATATTACCATTTACAGTCGAACCTCCGCGAACGGACACTTCCCGTAGGCGGACGTCATGTTCCCAGCTACATACAAACACTGAATTTTAAACCTCCCATAAGCGGACACCTCTCTTACGCGGACACTTTTTCTGCTCCCGAGGGTGTCCGAAAAACGGAAGGGACCTTTGTAAGGTGGGTGATTAATTAAAAGTTTTTCACCGGTTTATTGACCAATCAGAGCGCGCGCATCATTTTTCAGTTTAACAAATTAATAGATACCATTTGGCCGTCCGTCTTTAATCTAATACTAAATTTTAAGCCTTTGAGCCCTTATTTTCTTTGAAATCGCGAAAATAAAGCCTCACAAACTACGTACGGGTCTGTCGATTCCACCACGCGCGAAATGAGAGAGTAGTTATATTCATATATACACAGGCTAAAAGATGACATTTTTATTGAAAAAAAAAAATCGTTTCTTGATTGATGTAACTCTATCTAGTGGCTAGTCCATTTATCATTGTGGCCGGAAAATAAACATTATTAAATATAATATTATTAAAACGTGATTACTTAGCAAGATAAAACAATTAATTAGCTATAGAAAACTAGAGAAAAATTAACGAGAAAGAGCAAAAAGCGAAACAAATTAAACCCGCGCAGAAGCTGAGCTCCGAAAGTCGGTGCAAAGTCCAAAGTGCAAGGTGCTGATCATTGTGACGAGAAAGTAGATGAGTTTGAAGCAAGGGCGGCAACATATAAACGTGAATAACAAATTACATTTTTGTAGATTTTCCCACAACGTCATGTTCAGATAAAGTTTACAAGCGAATTAAAATGCAAATATGGGTTCACATCTTATCTTTAGTGGCACTGAGTCATGAACGAAACACACCTACACTTGCAAATTAACATCTTTTTTATTGTTGTTCTTTATCAATTACCCTACTGGTACACACATTCCTTGAAACGATTTCCTTAATTAATGGCGTAGGTACAACAGTGAGTCAACTCAGCAAACATGCTGACATCGATTATAACTTGTTTTAACGCTGAACTGTGAAGCAAGACAAATGACAGTGACCTACAAAATCGATAGACTGCAAAACAGTCGTATTTTTTGCGTTGGTCTGTCAAACAAATGCGCGCGGTCTTTGAACGAAAGGTCTGGAGCGAGTGTGAAAACGGAGAGTAGAACTGGGGAGAGACGCTCACACGCCCTACCGTGTGAGACTCGCGCGCTTTGCACGCGAGGATCGATCTATGCTTTCGGCGCTTCGCGACCAGCGATTTAGAGAAAAACGACTGTTTTGCAGTCTACAAAATCGAAGGCTATGAGTATTTTCAGTTCAGGTTTAGGTTTAAATAACAGGCGGATCAGCTTTCACTCTTTTTTCTGTCACTTCAGGCTTGACTTCTTTGATGTCCATTTCTTCTGATTGATGTGTCATGACGTGACTTTGCTGTTGCATTCTGGGATCTTGACTTAAAATCCTTTTTATTGTGTGCTTCTAAAAAAATAAAATCCAAATGTTACTATATATATATTAACAAACAACAACAACAACAAACAACAACTTAATAAGAATGGAGGCGTACGACGTTACAACAACTCAAGACGAAATCCATTAGAAAATCGAGTAATATTTCTGGCCAGTGGACAAAAATCCTGTACTACGACGCCATAAGCTTTCACGCTTAAACTAGACATTCATGAGCCATATCTTAACGGTATTCACCAAATAATATAACTCCAAAATCCTTAAATTGCTTTCCGCCTTGAGTTTCCTCCCGTGAATGGGTTGAGTCATGAGAGGTGGCAGCCATGTTTTTGTTGTTCAGATCTAAAATTTACTGTGCAAATCAAAAAACCGTGAACACTTTATTTAACTTTGACATTATTAAACCGCAAGAAGAAAAGTCAGGAAACTCAAATTTACACTTTGTTTTTGCAGAAAAGCGTTGCAAAAATAGCAATAAAATAAATACACGACGAAAATAGACAAATTTTGGCAAAGGAAAATCTAAGCGTTAAATCAAAGTGTTCACGCTTTTCTGATTCGCACAGCAAAACTTTTAAAAATCTGTTCGATACTTACATTATTTAAAGAACGTCCAGTGTTCCCATTCCGGCTTGAAGGTGGAAAATTAAACCCCAGTTGCCCTTCTGTGTCGTGGATGTTACAAACCAAGAGGCAGACCATCGTTGCTAGAAGGACAAACAAGGCAAAACGCTTCATCTTCTCTTCTTGTGGCGGATGGAAATATCCGAGACAGGCTCAGTGAAACCTCAGTTAGGTCCGTGTAGCTGGATAGCCCGCGATGGAGGAAGATTCCTTTTTATAGTAACATACGCCTCCATCCTACACCATCCCACTCTATGACGTAGCAGAGTGCGAAATTTTAAAAATAGTTGTCATGGTCGATCGAAAACTCAGGAAGCCGTTAAGTTAACGTGGGCGCGAAATAAAATTGATCGATTTAGCGAAACATTTCGTACCCGGCCGAGCAAATTATTGTTCAATTACAAGCGAAGGCTGAAAAAAATTACCATGTAGTATGATAGCCGATTTACAAAGGGAGCGTAAACCAATGCTTTCCACGAGTTTAAAAAGAGGTTGAGGAAATCGAGTTTAGATATTTGTTTCTAAGTGTGAGAGGGTGAAAATTATTATTTATTGCTTGACGCGATTTCTCAGGTAACCGTGCCGCAAAGTGTGTTAGCCTTGCGGCGATTAATGCGTAATCTATAAAAATGTCATATTTTGCTTCCTAAGTAAGTATTTTATGACCGTACTTCGGACATGCATCAAACTAAATGACTCACGGATACGTGGTAAAACTCAGTACTTCTTGTATTTGCCTTCTTTTGGGGAACAGAAAGCTAGTTTGGTTAAAACTTCAAAGTTGCCTATATTATAATGCTCAGAGCGCGGTTTCGGCTTTCACGGCATTTTTAAAAGAAGAAGCTGCCTAAATAAGGAGCCATCCACACAGTGACAAGTAGCTGAAATTCACACTGTGAAAAATGCATGACTCCGTGCATGTATTGCAAATGAGGAGGAAATTTGCTTGGAGGATTTTTCCACAAACAACACTTGAAAGCGCTTCAGTCAAACTAACGGTTTGAATGAGTTTGTAGATAAATATTAAAAAAACACAATTCAATTTCGATCACTGGAAGCTAGTCAAATATTTGAAAATAGCAGGATAACGATAAACAGACCAAAAACAATAAACAACACCACGTTCTATTGAACGTTTGCCTTAGTTGCCATGACAACTTTTGTTACATTGATGGTGTTTTCTGATAAATGGGTTTGCAAAGTACCCCCAAAATAAACCAAGGCTAAATTAATCGCTGTCCTCGGAGGAAATACTTTTCTATTCTGATCTTTGACCGGTGGAATCGTCAATTTTGGCAAAACGAAACAGCTGGGAAACATATTTAGACTGTTCTGAAGTTTGAGACTGTAGGAGTCGATTCCTACTGAGCTAAAATTGCCTTCTCGTTCCTCTTTACAAGATTTTCCGGCCAATCTCCATCCGTATTCACGAAACCTCCCACTATAACTACTTAAGGTTATTGATAGTCTAACAGTTGCACTTTCGATTTTTACCTTATAATTACTAGCCACACTAAATCTCCATTGTTTTTTTTCCAAACCATAAAAAAACATTTTTCTCAAGTTGAATGTGTGGGAATACAGCAGATCAAGAAAGATATTAGTGATCGACGCCTGCAGTTGTGTTTGTAATATAATAAAGTAACAGTAATTGCATAATTCAGAGCTAGCGCAGCTTCAACCGGATTTGAAGCAAGATCTCCGTGTTACGGGGCATTTAGCTATGCCAACGCATCTATTTTCGACTGAAGAAGGAATCTACAGAGATAACATTGTTTTCCGGTAATATATTAAACACGAGAGATAGTGTTTCGTTCGATTTCTAAACACCGCCGAGAAGTGATTTGAAAATACAATGCCTAGTAGAGTATGTTTGACGAAATTAGAGGTGTTCTGGAAATCGGATGAAACACTGTCTCGAGTATTTGATATATCTTCTCAATCAAAACAAAATCGAAGACGTAAACGGAGAAATCTAAACCTTTGTGTTATGGTTATCATTCACGCCTTTGCTGAATCTCACTGATGTACGTATTATTAATGAGTTCGAAAACAATTTTTCCAGTTTTCCCAAAATAGTTTCGAGAATGCAAACTTTCCAAATTTTCCGGTAAAATGAAGGTCCCGCAGAGAGTTTCGATAAACATCAGTTGCAACATCTACAAGTCTTCCCAATAATAACTGCACGCAATTCAAACGAATTTCATTCGTGTTGGAAACTGGCGAAAAATGCACTCATGTATACCATATAGTTTTCCGTGATATTTTAGGGTTAGAGGTCGACATAAAATGCGTGAGTATTAATAATTGTGACGAGAATGTTTGCAGTTCCGGATAAACTGAATAGACCTATAGATCATTGCGAGATATGTTTAAAAACATTGTAAACTTTCAAAACATTACTCACGCGCCCATCAGATCGCTTATTACACGTGCAGCTCGTGCTTCATACATTGTCAAAAAAGAATTTGGATACGTTGCACGCGTTCCGTAATCGGAGCGCGTGTTTAGTTAATTGACAGTTTTCTCAGAAAACCACGCAGATGTTTTTAGGAATTCTAGGAAAGAATCTCGAAATTGTAGTCGCGGATTTTGGAGTCTGTAACTGTGTCAAGTGTTTTTCAAGAATAAATGAACCTCAGGGAATTTAACTCTGGAAGAATTCAGGATTTTATTCACCCTTCATATGCATCTTCAAATGACACCAAGTCGATTTGTTCCTGTTTTCCGTGTTCTCACAGTTATATTTTCACAAGTACTAACTAAATTCATTTTTCCGGTGATAAATCATATTCTGAGATGAAAACTGTGATTGCTAGACTTAAAGGGTCCCTCTCGACCAGTGTGCTTTGCGGTCGCGTGTTATTGTTTTCATCCGCGGAACTCGATCTCTCGTGGGGCTAATGTATGCCATACTTTCGAAATTGTACTAACTTGGGTCGTCTAACTGCTTTTTGTGGCCAGAACAAGGCCAGAATCCTGCAAAATGTAGTTTTTAACTTCAAGCCACCATTTTCACGGCACCCGAAAATGGCCGCCGTAAGAGTATTGGCGCGCAAAGCACACTGGTTGAGAGGGACCCTTTAAAATACGAGGAAAAACGATAGGTCACCATGCTCGTTTACAGGAAAACGACGATTACGGAGAATGGCACAATGCAAACTAAGGCCATCATCTGAATGTAATTTGACGTTCTCGTTCATCCCAGTTCTGCATGTTAAATGCACGGTTGTGTAGCTTTTTTACAGCTTATAGAGTCCTTTTGTTGACAGATGAAAAAGCGCGAAGCCTGGGGTGAGTGGTTGCGCGTGTCAGTTCGGTTACGTCATAAAAAAGATAGTGTCCAGACTCCTCGCTAAACGAGGCGAGTGAAAAAGCCAAGGGACTGTAGCTACGGTGTTCTAACGCGGTCTATATGATGGTATTTAAGAAATAGCAAGATAATATTATCTTGAAATAGAAAATGGCGCGACGGTGTTTACATATATAGCCAGATGCAAATACTCCAGAAAGTTTGGGAGAATTCGAAAGTTATATAAACCCGGATCCGAGACTCAGGTGGGGGTTTACATAAGTACTTTCGAATTCTCCCAAACTTTCTCGAGGGTATGTAAACACCGTCGCGCCACTTTCTATTTCATTTATAAAATAAAGCCAACACTATAAATGCAATGATACGTCATAACCGTGTTACATAGCCTCATGAAAAACGACTGCACAACCAATCGGAGCGCGCATTATATGATCAAAACGACTGCACAACCAATCAGAGCGCGCGTTATATGATCAAAACGACTACACAACCAATCGGAGCGCGCGTTATATGATCAAAATTTTATAAAATATAGGCTATATATGTGATAAAATCCAGTCAACTCTACCGTTTTCTTTAATCAAAGGATACAGCGAAAAAATATTTTCGGTTCGTTTTTACAGTTTAAAATCTGTTCACCGCTAAACATCAGCCTTGTTATCTTTTTAATAATTACCTAATACTAGATATAAATTTGTTTCGACATTAATTTGCAAACAAATTTGTGTCCGTTGTTATTCCCAGCTAGTCTCCAGTCTCCTGTGTGTCTCTGGACCTCTTTTCTCGTCTGGTTGGTCCATTATGACGTCACTTCTTTTCTGCTTCATCCGTGGATCGTCACTTGAAATCATTCTCCTTGCGTACTTCTTAAAAACAAGAAGAAATCCTAGTTAAGTCTATGGCGGCCTCATTTTTACAATTCTGTGAAATGTAGCCAAGCCTCTGTATGAAAGCGAGTCTTGGGTTGACCATGAGATGATATATAGAGATCACCAAAAAAAAAAATTTACATCAGATGTCTATAACGGAAAAGTTGCCTTTGACCCACACCTTCGACAAGGGTCACAGGTGAAAAAGGCCGCCTTTGCCATACCATTGACGCAGGTCACAGGTGGGCAAAGGCCGCCTTTGACTTTGGTCAAATATAGTACGCCTTTGACCTTAGTCAAAGGTGGAGCAAAGGTGTTGCCAAATTTGACTTTGGGCCAAAGGTACTTTTGACTGCGGTCAAAGTTGTTACTAACTTTGACGCGCGTCAAAGTTTATCAAATGCGATATCAAAGGTGTTGTTTACCTTTGACCACTGTGGCAAAGATAGTCGTCCATCTTTGCCTCACCTTTGACGCGAATCAAAGATGAGACAAAGCCAACTATTCGTGCAGTGTACTGTTTACACTTGAAAAACTTGAACTTCACTTGCGCTCAAACAAGGCCCGGTTGTTCGGATAGACGGATAACGGCGCTAATCCAGGATTAAAAGTCAAAATTTCCCTTAATTGTATAAAAGTGTTTTTCCCTGCTAATTCTTTGTAGAGTTTGAGATTACTCAAAGCTAGTCAAAACTGAAGTACAAAAAATATCAACAGAAATCCTCATTGAAAAGTTTTAAAACTGAAATCAATATTCAGCGCTAATCCTGGATTAGTTAATCGCCTTGATTAGCTTAAAGTGCCCATAACCTTTTTTATTTTATTTTCTCATCTGAATCTAAACATCACCCAAGGAAATTCTGCGAAAAAATTTGCGATTTGCAGAAAACGCGAATTGTTTATGAATTTTATAAAACTTTCAAATTTGCCGCCATTTTGGATCACCATTTGCTTTAGTCTCCCCTGGGTCCTTCTCGGTTCACAAAGGATCTGTGACGTACATTAAGGAACACGTGACATCAGACAAAGGAACTGTGACGTAGATTAAGGAACACGTGGCTTCAAAACAAAGGAATTGTGACGTAGATTCAGGAAAATGTGAGCCCGTCGGCCTTCTTACAGCGGGACGGGTATACCAAACAAAAATAGGATTTCGAAGATTTGAAACACTCATAAAAAATTCGCGTTTACTGGAAATCGCAACATTTTTTCGCAGAAATTCCTTGGGTAATGTTTAGATTCAGATGAGAGAAAAAAAAAAAGGTTATGGGTACTTTAATCGTCCTTTGAACAACCAGACCGTGCTGGATTCTAAGCAGACAACTGTAAAATGAAATATAGAAACTTAAGATAAAGTTCGACAAGCGACAAAATCTTAACGGAAACTTTCAAACGGCCGCAAGTTGAACTGGGGCCTATAGCTTTTTTTTTTTCCTTACAAATAATGTTGAAAAAAATCGAAGCCGTGGTTTATATAGCCTGCGTAGCTGGCGTTCTTGTTGGCGCGCGAAAAGCCGGAGCCGCGAGAGTCTGGGGCGGGAGGGTCTGATGTCGACCCTCCCGCCCCAGACTCTCGCGGCTCCGGCGAATTTTGCCTTCGCGCACCAACAAGACCGCCAGCTACGCAGGCTATGGTTTATATGGAGTTGTTTTTTGGTCAATCCGGACGGGACCTGGGCTGTTCTCTTTCCCGGTCACTGATTAGAGCGCAGAACCTTGAGCGAAATATTCGCAAAACGCAAAATGATAAACAGGCTCCGTCTTGCAAGACCGCGAGGAGCCTCATTTTATATGTACCTCGAAATTAAAATTTGGTCGCACTTGGTCGCACGCGTTTTCCCGCGCTTGGCGCCGGTTAAGTCTATTTGCTTTGAGTTTTCATTGGTTCCTTGTATTGTGTACATTTGCTGTGATCAGCCATTGTAATTGCTTTGGTTTTGTTTGTACGACACTCGAATGAAATCTGCTCTAACGAGTTTAATCAATCAAACGCCTTTCAATCATACCATGTGTGCCACGGGTTCAAAAGAGCTAATTAATGAACAGAGGTCCTTTACAGTTTACAGTTTTTAGTTAAAGCTATTGTTTTACAAACGAAACTTAACACTGATTCGTGGTTGTGAATTAAACTTAACATGCAGTTCAATAGAAAGCCGAGAAAAAAACATATAACTGCAAATGTCTTTCGTCACTTCATGTTAAAGTTGGTTTCACACGTACCACGTATGTAGAGCAGAAACTATTTATTCCAGTAAAATAGATTCCATTATGGAAAAGAAAATGTCGAAGAGAAAAAAAACTTAAGAAGAAACTTTTCAATATAATATGACTACCGCCTTTCACGGTATGCAGCATTTGTATGCAAAAGAAAGCGATTTAGCGCCATAAATCGAAAGCAATTTTTGCATTTAAGGTTTGGTTTAGTTTTCAACTTTATGTTGTAAGCTTCTTGTTATATTTCACATTATATATTTTCACCTGTGATTTAAACTACTATTTACTGGTTGAAAATGTTGACTGAAAAACTAGTAAGGTTAGTAAGCAAAATTAAATTTTAATGATAGAAATAAAACCAGTGAATGAAAAAATAAAATAAATATATAAAAACGTTCTTGATCTATTGAGGCTTAATCAGTTGTTGTTAGTTCTCGATCGACTAATGCTACGGGTTTTTCCGGATTCATCGGTTTCCCTCCCTCTTTCAAACATCGCAATAATGTAGTAACAAACTCGTAAACATCGCCGGTAGTAGTGTAACAGAGAGATCATTCCAAAATTTAACTGGAGATATTTTCAATACTTACATTATTTAAAGAACGTCCAAGATTCGGATGCCTCGTGTTAAAAGATAGTTGTCCTTCTGTCTCGGAAGTATTTAACAAGAAGTAGACCAGCATTGCTACAAGAACAAGACTGTACACGGAAAAACATTTCATGCTGAGTGAAAATCTAGTGAAAATTCTGCTAGACAAGTAACTGAAACCAGTCTAAAACTGAATGACTTAAAGACGGAACAAAACACCTTTTTATAACGCCTCTGACAACAGTCCACGTTTTGTTTCAAGGCATGCAAATTTGTGCGTTTGATAAGAATGCCAGACAAAGTACGGACCAAGGAAGTAATTTCGTAAAGTTACTCCATTACTTGGAAGCTCCAGCACGTGGGAGCGATCGAAAATGAATTGACTAATGAGAATCATTAGTTTGAATTCATTTTCGAATGCTCCCGCGCTTTCTGTTGTTGACGCCAAAATCAGGCTTTTCTTAACTCTGACTGAAAACGAACGATGTTTCAATCGATTTATCTATGATCTACTCTGGTGATACAGTAAAATGTTTTACGCGAGGCGGGGCAGCGAGCGAAAGCTAAAAAGATAAACCATATGGTAGTATGGTATCTTTGAGTTATCTTCAGAGAGAAAGCCGTAGTTTCCTTTGCTTAAAATTTATTTATTTTATTTATTTCAATATTTAAACAGGATCATCCAAAAATCGACGAATTAAAACAATTTACTCACAATTTTAAAAGGTGAAGAGTTATATACTGTATAATATAGCTATTCTTTGCTACACAAATAATTTACAACTTAATTATATAAATTATTATTTTATGCAGTGATGTTTTTCCCGTGATCGCTCGTGCAGCATACGTCTTGTGTAAAGATAAATAAACAATAGCCTCCATTTGGCGAGGAAATATGCTCGGATATTTGTCCGCGGACATTATCTGTTCCGAGAAGCGAACAGTTTTCCGAGAGCGAAGCTCGAGGAAAACTGTGAGCTGTGAGCAATTTGCAAAAGATTCATACATATATACGCGAACATAGATCTTCATGACAATATTTCACACTGTTTAGACAGGCTGTCCCAGTGTTAAGGCTAATTGCTTTTTGAAGGAACTGCGGAAAAAAACGGAAGGAAAAAAGCCATAGTGTTCATGTAATTTTTGGAAAGTTGACAGAGAGCACAAAATAAGAAAGAAAATTAGAGTTAGTGTGCAATAGCCAAAGTAACCAAAAATTAGTACTGTATGCTAAGTCCGATTCCTTTGAGAATTTCAGAACAAATCAGTGGATTCCTGAGCTTTCTAACTCAGGAACTCAAGTTTTAAACAGTAAACTGAATGCTTTCATATCATGTCTCGAATATGTTTTTTTGGGCGGAAAGAGTCTTCAACTAAGAGACTGATATTCGATTTGCAATATTGCGCGGGGTCAGTTTGCTAAAATATCCGAGCAGATCATTTTGTGAATTCCGATCGGCCAAATTTAACTCGGCATCACCTCACGTTTACACCCTTCCTACAAAATCTTGAAAGAAGGAAACATCGATCACTTAATCGTTGGAAAGCTACAATAGTAAATAAAATAGAAAACATTTTAAAAGAACAAACTTTTTAACCTCTTTTTCAACAATCAGGTCAATATCTTGTTTGTCAAGTCCCTTTATGGCTTCACAAAGTTACTCAATATACCTCCAGGCGTATCATTTATCATTTTCCTTATCAAGAGAAACGACACCATTTACCAATTAAGTGGGCAGTGTTTTCTGTATATGTAGGACTTACCGATATGTTATTTCAGTAGTGCTCGCCGGGATGATTAATTATAGTGGAACGCACCAGCTGAGCTGAGGAAACGTTCTTTATATTTAGAGGTTCCTGCTTTGGAATAATGTTTAATAGACTATTTTCAGTGAGATTCTAACTAAGGAAAAGGGTTGTACCAGCCTCGTACCCAGACGTCTCTCTTATTTCCAAGAAAATGGGCGCGCAAAGGAAGGCGAAAGGTCGCGGCTCGTCTTTCCCTTTCCCATGGTCCCTCGCGCTTCGGGCTCGTGCCCAGTCGCTCGTCCAATCGCTAAAAACAAATGCGAAGTGCCTGAGGAGGAGGCTGGGGTTGTACCTTACACGAACAATAACTAGACTTGCTTCAGCTGATAAGTTTATGGAAAATCATGTATGATTAATTGCTTTTTGATGTAAACAAGCCCTGAGTCAAGAAAAGTACTTAACTTCGGGAAAAGTGTAGTTTTTTCCGGTAACTAAAGTGTACTGCCCCCAGTTTGATAACCACTCCATTAACAGCGAAATTGAATACTTTAGGATTATCGAAGAAAAGTACTAAAAATGTATCAGAAAAAAAAACACGAAAAACATATATACCACTAATAAGTATAGTTTCACTGAGTACAGATAGAATGCGGTTTCTATATTGATTAAGTCAGTTTACTGGCGGAAAGAAAATGGTCCTGCTCTTCTGTATCTCAGTTAAACGATTCATCAATCAGTTTGACAAAATGGAGTTATTTGCATGAACAACCAAAACTTTCAGCTGAACAATAAAATAGGAAATGCCATGAAGCACTTGAGACTATCACAAAATAAGATAAGACTAATGTAAAATGTGACTTTGAGTTGATGTTAGATTCTCTGATTCACATTGCAGATAACTTTTGATCAGAATCATTAGGCTGCGTAAAAGCTTCATTTTGTTACGGTAAAAGGCTTGTTCAACACAAATCAGATAGCTCTGCCTAGCCTTGTGTCCTCAAGGATACATACATACATACATCGATATGTTGGATCGATACCCCAGTTTTGCTGGAGTATTTCACCTACATAAATCTACTGTTAAATGTTTTAATTTTTATAAAACTTTTTCGCATCTTTCTGTTGGCTTTCCCAATATTTTGCAGCCAACAATATCAGAGCCAACAACCGCACGGCAATTCATCGCCCTAGTTTTAACATTTTTTGCTGGTATTCGTTGATTCGTTCCTTCGTTCCTCCGTTCCTTCCTCCGTTCCTCTCTCCGTTCCTCCGTTCCCCGTTCCTTTGTTCCTCCGTTTCTCATTTCTTCGTTCCTCCGTTTCTCATTTCTTCATTCCTTCGTTCCTTCGTTCCTCAATTTTTCGTTTGTTCTTTTGTTCGTTCGTTCGTCTCCCAGAACATCGGCGTACAAGTTCTACCTTTTTTTAAAATATCCATGTTTCAAATTTTTAATGCTACCGCGTTCAAACCACTATTGTATTGTGCACTTGCGACAGAGTGAACTAACATAGCCTAAAATAGCCTGACCTAACCACTAACATCCACGAGGAATCCACTTGTCTCAGGTCGCGGTTTTAATTTCATCAAGTTATACCGATGGGTTTTCCATTGCCGTCACGTCAGTTGTTTATTTAGGCCCGCAGCATTTCTTTCTTGCGTCCGGCCGCGCGATCAACTATCAATGATCATGGCGCCACAAAAGCGAATAAATATTGAAAAGAAAGAGAAAGCAGAAATTAATTTACACGTGCCAAGTGCAGAGGTCCAGTCCAACATCACTGAACGTCCAATATTTTCGATGAGTGAATTTTTCTATCAACTTTTTTTGCTCGAAATCTTTAGAGCGCATTTTTGCGCTTTTTGTGTTGTTTAACGCACGTTTATAGTACTTTTAATGTTATTAATAACAATCCAAAGCTTCCTTGTTAGTGTCCAAATAAATAACTCCGGAAAAGCTTACACCCTCTTATACATACATTAACTCGTTCAGGAATGTCAAGTATTTGGCAATAATTCCACCATTCCTGATCATCTTTAAATGCCAGGCCTGCGCGACGCGAATAGCTAAACGCGTTGTCAATAAACGGATGATATTAAACTTAGCACATTCTTCACAATAATACCATAGAGCGAGCCTAATTGCGCAGTTGAATACGAGTCTCCAACCAGGTAAAAACACGTTCCTCTGGTCTTGAAAGCTAAAATAATACCTTGAAAGACCTGAAAGGAGTGATCTTAACCGAGACAGACATTTCAGACATTTGGACAATGGGAAACTGTCACATGGCGAGCGACAGAGAAGCTGTAGTTGTCTCAGGTAATGGAAGGTTCTGTTCGATTGTATTGAAGACGCTGGTAGATAAATACTCTCGAAATTCCTTTCAATTATATCAGTTATATAAACACTGACATATATTCTAGCGTTTATTCGCTCAGCCTCTAAACTAATGATGCTACGTTCTAATTGAAAAACGTAGAAGTGTTTTAGCGAAAGTCAAATGCGTGTCTTAAATTCGTGACGTAAACATTAACTCGAATAATTCATATCAAAGCAAAATTCAATTTCTATGTCATTTTTATTCACTTCGGATTTATTTGTTGTTTATTTTTACTGACAATTGTTTACAGATTCGCAACCCAAAACACTGTTTAGAATAAACAATTCTGAATAGTATAAACTACGTAGCTGCTGTTGGTTTTCAAAAATACAAGAGACGTTTTGTGACTGCTACGTGGAGTATATACACATTGAACTCCCAGCCTCTGGTCGGTCAGGCCGATCGGAAAGTGATTTTTCGGTTAAAATTTTTCCAGATCTCCCCTTTTCCTTTAAATCAGAAAATTTATGTTTACGTTAACACGCGATCTAACAGAATAATTATCTATATATACGCGCAAAATATTGATCAAGAGATCAATGTCCACACTTTTCTTTGCTGATTTCTGTCGCAGGAGGATGTTGTATCCCAAGGACTCAGAAGTACAAAGCTGTAGCAGGAAAATACAAGTGTTTATGGGCATGGGCCGGCCTGAGTAAAGTTGACAGGTATTGTAAAATAAAAATGTTCAGTGAACAAGTAATAAATCACATTGGAATTGGATCAAGGAAGCCACTATTCAGTGATATTTGAATCCGTTCTTGAGATTCCTTTGTATGTTTTGAACTTTTTGATTTTTCCCGTATCATATCGTGACGTCAGCGGTTTTAATTTTAAACTGACACAAATATATGCAGCGTGATGGTTGCGGCCTCCGTGATCATGATGTGACCTTGCAGACGTCATTATTTAATTAATATCCTGGCATTGTATCATATCGTGACATCAGCGGTTTTAAACTGACACAAATATATCCTGGCATTACAAGTATGTCGCTATGGTAGCAGCTTACAATTAAAGCCTGTTTTTTTCCAGCGACGCAGGCACAAGCGCAAGCAACATACGCAGACGCAGTAACGTGTTGATTTGTCCTAAACAATAGGCAGTGATGATCAACGCGTTCATTCATTCATTCATTCATTCATTCATTCATTCATTCATTCATTCATTCACTCACTCACTCACTCACTCACTCGTTCGTTCGTTCGTTCGTTCGTTCGTTCGTTCATTCCGCGCCTCTGATGAGCAAATTCTTGTAAATTACTTTCTTTTATGTTTTTTTTTTGTCGCAAAAACCCGGAAACTGTTCTGTCAATTCTATATTTCTCCAATCTAACAACAGTATATTTTTCACAGGTTAACTCTGGATGTGTTAACATTCAAAAAGGTTTTCAAGAAAGTGAAAACGGCGCGAGGCTACCACGCTTCCGTGTCTATTCTTGCCGAGGTACAAGTCATGCAGGATCTTCAACATTTTGCACGAGCGAGTGATTACTTCCTGGGAAAAACAAAGGACGAAATAGCGGATGTTCTCCTTAATGTTCTGGAAGCACACTTACGCGACATCTATGAGCTCATAGCTTTGAAATGCATCGAAGAAGGTATAAACAATTTTATACGGTCACAAGAGAGGATGATCTCTCTTGACGGTCATAAGTTCGCCTAGCCTGTTCCAGGCGTTCGGATAGTTGAGGAGAGACGCGTCTTTTCGCGTCGCTTCCGTACTATCCGAACGCCTGGAACAGGCTAAAGTTCGCCCACCTTCAGTGCTCTTGATTACGTACGAGCCTCTACTAACTGAATGGCCACCCACTCTGATCTACAACAACGTACCAGGATATTACATCCCGATTACCAGGAAATTAACGCTGGTGTTAATTAAGGTCATTAAGGTATTTGAAATTAACGCGACTGAAATTAGCGCGAATTGGAGAGAAAATTACTTCCGAATGAAGGAAATTAAAACGCGAAAGAGGAGGTAAAATTTTAAAATGAAGGAAATTAACGCGATTAACACAAAGAAACACACTGTTCACGGTTTGTGATGACAACAGGAACAAATTTATTTCAACACTGAACAAAACAGAACTAAAAGTCCTAAAAAAACCCGGATTGCTCGACAAACGTAAAATTCGCCCAGCCCCTAAATGGAGGGAAAGCTATTGTTTCCTGGTGTCAAATATCTCTGTATAGGATCCAGAATATGGTTATATAATGGAAAGTAAGGTCGCGGAAATTAACGCTCACAAAAATGAACGCGACAAATGAACGCGAATTCGCGTTAATTTCATGGAGTGTTAATTTCCTATCTGAAAAAGGTATGCGCCGATTCATAGTAAGTAAGTAAGTAAGTAAGTAAGTAAGTAAGTAAGTAAGTAAGTAAGTAAGTAAGTAAGTAAGTATGCAAAGACTTTATTTAATGAGGGTAGCACATACACATCTGTGAGTTCTTATTGAAACCTCCTTACAACGGCCACCTTTCTACAGGGTGGCCTTTGTAGAGAGGTTCCCGGGGAGAGGTTCAACTGTAGTATGGAACTAAGGAGGTCACATTGTGTATCTAAGTTGAGCCCCGCCTTTGCTTTGTTTTTATTCCAGATGCAAACCACTTTTCAGAGAGAGTACAAAAGGCAGCCACTCCGGACGTGTGGGACCTGGGAGTGCTGATTCATAACTTTTTCATCACGGACGTGGCTCAAGAGGAATTAATATAAAATTCATGACGTAATACATAGAGTGATGGGTTGACGGGCCATGGAATGTATAGACGTTTTCAGTGACTCGTACATGCAGTACCGAGACGAAACTGGGCTGCAACTCTGACCGCTGGTCACATCATTATACAGCGTGTTCCTCCCGCCTTAAACGAGTACCTACAGTCAACTCTCGTTATAGCGGACACTCTCGGGACGTTTGGAGTCCGTAATAGTGATCGAGAGTCCGCGATAACTGGAGTCATTTTCAGTCAATCCTTTATATTAGTTTCCGCACGGGGGAGGGCTGGATTTTGTCCGTAATAGCGTGTGTCCGCAAGGCGAGAGTTGACTGTAGTTACGTTAGACAAATTCCATGTAAATATCCTTAAACGTTCCAAAATTAAACATTTTTCGTGTTATAAATTCAATTGATAAAATTCGGAAGAGCAAAATACGTTTTACGTCGAAATCCCTAATTTTCTGAAAATAGTGATAGTGACTCGAGTCCTCGTACTTTCGTGTAAGACAGGTTGCTAAGTAACATGACGTCACTGACGGACGTATTCTTATGACAACAAGTTCAGTGCTCGCCCAAAAACAAACGCACAAGCATCGGACATATGACAAAAACGTTCAGAGCTCTAATGATGGAAGGGCATGCGCGAGGGAGAAAACGCGCGAGGGAGGAAACGCGCGCGCGCCTCTTCCCTCGCACGCGCCTTTGTAACTCGCGTGTTCTATCTCAGTGCCTTCTACGTAGGCTGACTTTTTGGCAAGAAATATTACGTATAAATTATATCTATATTGCGTAATATGGTATATATTATATGAAGTATAGTTGCTTTAATAGCAGATAACAGTGTACAAATCTTGATGTTTACTATGTCTACAGACTCTCTACAGTTTGACTTCTCATTAAAAAAAAAATGTTAGTGGTCATTTAGTACTAGATAGAGAGAACAACAGCTGACGATTATGTGAGTTTGCTCTGATTAATCGACGTAGCTAAAATAGAAAAACGAAATAAAGCCAATTAATAAAATAACAAAAATTTGCGCTGTCCGATCGATCCATAGAGTTTTTCCGTCCTCGGATAGCCTGTGGCTGGTGTAAACAGGGAGGGAGGAGGGAGTTCGGGCGCGAGCTCGTAGTCTGAAGACGTAGACAACCTCGTTCCCAGGGTCTCTCTTCTTCCCGCCAAACGCGATTGAAAGAGAGACCCTGGGAACGAGGTTGAAGACGTAGAAAGGGGAAGGATGAGGGAAGTTCGGGTGCGAGCTTCGCGCTTTCTCCTCTCGCGCCCCAAATTCCCCTCCTCTCTCCCCTGTCTACGCCTGCAACACAGGTGAAAACACTCCTATTCCCGGGGGGGGGATGGGGGGGTACTCCAAAAAAATTGGGTGGGGGTGTGCCGCTGGGCTATAAAAACCCTTACCCTGTACCAGAGCACAAAACGCTAATTTTGCGACCCTGTTCCAGACTAAATGTTGAAAAAAGATACCCTGTTCCAGAGGATTTTTAACGACTTTTTTTCTAACTCAAAAGGCTAAACTATAAATCAGCACTGCTAACGTGTAGCTGTAAAGCTTCTTTAATATTCCTGCGCGTTTCGTTTCGTCTGACTAACGTGGACTTCGTCTACCCTATTCCAGAGTATAAATTACCGATCTTCGTGCCAACTTCTGGGAAACTGATACCCTGTTCCAGACCAAAAAATGCCTTTTGGTATACCCTGTTCCAGAGCAAAATGCTCAAAAACCATACCCTGTCCAGCGGCACGTACCTATATAGCGTATATAAGGGAGTACCCCCCCCCCCCCCCCCCCCCCCGGGCTCCTATTCCTGGCCTTTGATTTCTACGACGAGACGGAAATCGAATTTTTCTCATTTGACTTCGTTACGCAACAAATTGAAACGCCACCATAAACCAACCCAAACCCGGGCGAAAGAGCCCGGGATTTGGGTTAAAAGCCCGCGAGAGGGCTCCAACATATACTGTGATGAGGCTGAATCGGCTGATGATCATAAATTTTGAAAAGAACCCAGAGAAGGTACCAGAATCTTGTTTTGTGGAAACTACAGTTCCTCAAAAAGGTACCGTGATAACTCAAACGCTGGTCATTTTAGATTTTTTTAAACGCCCTACCCACCCTAAGTCTCTCCCCCACACCCCAAATTTGGTACAAAATATAGACATAAGACATAATATAGTTACAGGGTAGGTACACTATATGATTGTTACACTACGTATCAGTCAATGTTCATTGAACATAAATGAAGCAATAATTGACCATTTTAAAATCCGCTGAGCAGCGGGCTCAATTTCAACCAAAGCAAGACACCAGCAAGACGAAGCAAGATTTCGAAGCAATACTATAAATTTAACGGAGCGAATACTGGAAAAGCCTGTTAACTATCAAGATGGGAGAACCCAAAAGGTTAGTCTAATGGTTGATTTTCTTTTTAAATACAGCTAAATATCCATGGGTCGTCTGGATCTGTCCGGTGTGCAGCAGAAGATCATGGGTTTGAATTCAGAATTATTTTCCCAAGCAGCTTCAAACAAGAGCCTGAGATAACCGGCTGCTCTCGCAGGTTACTTGTGGCACTGACTGAGTAATATCTTCCTCTACCAATTTTAGCATACGTAATACCACCATTTCTTTCCAGCCTCTCCTCGACGTCTGTAGTTTAATAATATTGTTTACATGTAATACACTTGCATGTAATTTGCCATGTACTTGCACCTGTAGGTATGGACTCATAATTCCAAATAGAAAGGCAACAAACAAACCTGTGAAGAAACTGGCAGTCTTTGGGAATGACTCCAGTGATGATGAGGTAATTTTATTGTAATCATGTCACTATTAAAAAACCCCACATGTTTCAGATGATCTACATGGGTATTTTTAACCGTACCCCCCTAAGGATGACAGGAATCCGACCCCTTAAATTTTTGTCCGGGGGGGGGGTGCGGATCAAAAATGGAACGTCCCAACTGTCAGGGCAACCTAACAAAATGCTGGGGGGTAACCTGGCATTGGACTAGCATCCCACCCAGGGGGAGTACATGCAGCAATACTCTAGTTACAAATGTAGCTTCATGCTACAGAAACCGAGATAACCTCCAGCAGTGTGGGCCAGTTTCAGGCCCTGAACGGCTTTACCTTACCTTATTATTCAGTGGTTATTTTACACGTTGACTTTGTTTGTATTTGTATATTTGAGATGCACATGGTTAGAGGGATTGTGAATGGCTATGTGTGACAATTCAGTGGTCATTGTACTAGTGCTGTAACTCATTATTTTTGTTAAATTTGTTCAGGAAACTGCTCACAAAGAAGTGAATTTATCTCTTCTCCAAGAATCACAAAAGAAGAAACAAATGAAACAGGTATTTAGTCTCAGATAACCTTACATTTATTTTCTGTCTTTATCGTTTGTCACACAATGTACATGTACATGTAGTCACTGTGATGTGTATTGCGACATTTCAACTACTTATCACTTATTGGAGGCATCCATGCCAGTTGCGATTACTGGGATTGTGCAGTTCCAGAAAATATCCATACCCACCCCAAGGAAGGTCATTGGAAATTCAGAGGGGGAGGCCGGTCCCAAAATCCAAGATGAAGCTAAACTGGAAAATCCAGGGGGTGGGGGGGGGGGGGGGGGGTGGGGGTGGGGGTTCAAACCAAAAAACCTTCCATGGGGAGGATATATACTTGTGGGAGATCACGGTGGCCTAATGGTTAGCACATTGGATTGCGGATCAAGCAGTCTGGGCTTGAGCACTACATGTATGTTGTGTTTTTGGGTAAGGTACTTTATTCTCATAGTGTCTCTCTCTTACAGGGCCCGGTTGTTCGAAGGGTAGATAACGCTATCCACCGGATAAATCACTATCCAGTGGATAAGTGTTAACAAAACAAACTACGCTATCCACTGGATAGTGATTTATCCGGTGGATAGCGTTATCCACCCTTCGAACAACCGGGCCCAGACGTATAAATGGGTACCAGCGAATTGTCAGGGCAACTTGACAAAATGCTGGGGGGTAACCTGTGATGGATTAGCATCCCATCCAGGGAGAAGCGATACTCCTAGTCGCTTCATGCTACGGAAACCGGAGTCAAGCGCCGGCCTGATAAGCAACCGAGGCTTGTAGACAGACTTTAACGTTTTTAACTTTACTTGTATGTGTTCATATATTCCATTGACTCAACACAGCATCTTTAATACCTAATATGCTTTGTATTCAGACACAGATTGAAATACAGAAAGCTTTGAAGGATGACCCAACTGTGTACGAGTATGATGCTGTCTACGATGAAATGGAAGAGAAGAAGAAAGCTGCTAATGTAAAAGATCCAGAGAAGGACAGGAAGGTTCACATACAGTGTTTAGTAGATTTTAAAATAATATTACAGTGAAGATGATGCTACCGTTGCCACTCGACAAAGTTTTTGATTAATTTTTGACAACTTTGATGGGTTCTGTTTTGTGGCACCACATTTGAACTAGACTAGAAACTAAAACCATTCAAATTTCACGACTCAGTCTCCAACACTCCTTGGATTTTGATTGGTCAAGTCAAATGGAACCCATCTGAAAGTCGTCAAAAGTTGTCAAAAGATGTCAAAAATAATCAAAATATTCAAAAACTTTGTTGAGTGGCAACAGTAGCGTCATCTTCACTGTAATTGGTGGCTGGTCTAAGTGTAATTTTCCCTAGCCTGGATATTATCACATACCACATTGACATACATTTGTACCATAGCACTAATATTCATAAATTTCAAACAGGCAAGTTGTTTAATTTATCGGTTTATAATCTGTCAAAAATGGTCAGCATGACAGGGGACTGTAAATATTCAATAATACTTGCTATAATATCTTGTTCCAGTTCTGATGTCACAGATTTCTTGTTTCAGGCTACATCAGCACTCTATAAGGCGGACACCTCTCTAAGGTGGGCAGCTAGAGCTGCTCCTGAGGGTGTCCTTTTGTGGTATTTTGTTTGTCTATTTCTAGTTTACATTAATTAGAAATCTTCACTGTTCTTCTTTGTTTGCCTTGTTTGATACTTAGCCTAAGTACATTGCGGGGCTGTTGAAGTCTGCTGCTGCTAGGAAGAGGGAATTTGAACGTACAGTAGAGAGACAAGTACAGAAGGAGAGAGAGACAGAGCAAGGAGAGTTTGATGATAAAGAAGCTTTGTCACAGATGCGTATCCTTTGAAATTTTGAACTCACTTGAGAATTATAGATGGACATTCTATCCCAGGGGAGCCCCCCTGGGATTCCATCAGTGAATGTTCAGGTTATCCCTGGTCAGGGTCGTTTTGTTCTTAGTCAAGACACTTCATCCTCCACCCAGGATGATATTATTAAACAAATGTCCATTTATCGGAGACAGGGTGGGAGACGCTGTCCGCTCTGTCTACTCGATAACTTATTATTAGGAGAAAAAAAGTTTCAACAATGTTCAACCAGGATGTAATATCCCGTCAGCTTCAGGATATACGGGATGGAAATGCTGAATTGCATTGTTTCATAACGAAGTTTGGACTGAAGACGTGTCTTCTAGAGGGAGTTATTCGCTTAAAGGGACACTGTCCCGGCATATTTGCTCAAAACTGTTATAAATGCACGAAATGGTCCCTAAATCTATGAAATAAGAACTTAATAAACTCAAACTAAACGATAAAAAGCAATTTCGTCAATAAATTCCATACTGCAACAAAATGTTTGCAAAATTTCTAAGATTTCCGAGCCAAATTTGAAACTTTGAAAAACTGACATCCTGACATTTTTTCAAAAATCTATATCGCAATCCATTTCCATCCTCGCTGTCGTTTGTCATCCTCACTTCCTAATGGGTTCCTGTCATTTGTCGAGTACTATTCTACAGAATCAAACCATTATTGTTCAGCTTCCTATGATCTAGATATGTTTCTGAGCTTCCAAAATCATGGTAAAATCAGGACAGTGTCCCTTTAATGACACGTGTCTGTGAGAGAGTACAATGTACATTACCTTACTTCTATTGCAACACCTTAACTTATATTAAATCAGATTCCGCAAGAAAATGCTAGAACAAGCTGAAGAGGAACTAAGACTCAAACGTCAAGACGCCATTGATGGTGAATGTCCTGTTATTTTCTTTACTGTTGATCATAATGTCGTCTCCTTCACAGCCAATATTCGGGACGTCACGCAACGCTTGGAGAGTAGCGTTGCGTGACGATACAAATTAATAACGGTTGCGAAGGAGATAGCCTGCGAGCGCAGACGTATTTCCGGCTCGAGTTGCCGGGGCAACTCGAGCCGGAAATACGTCTGCGCTCGCAGGCTACGAAGGAGACTATTGCTAATAATCTAGAGATACTGATTAATTAATTGATTGTTCTATTTCCTTTCAGCTGCCAACGACGTGACGAAGCAGAAGGACTTAACTTTGTTTTATCGGAATCTTCTGAATAAAAACATTTCGTTGGGCGGATCCTTCACCGACGAAGCAACGAAGACAGATTTACCAAACAAGGAAGACAACCAAAACAACTCCGAACAAAAGGATACGAAGGTATCTCAAGAAAAGTCCGACGAAAGAAAACACGAGAAACATAGAAATAAGGACGAGAACAGACATGCAAGAGGCGAAGAAGAAGAAGAAGAAACACGCGAAAACCGAAGACACCCGAAGAGTCCTGTTCGGCATCCGAGACATCACGATCATAGCAATCGGAAACGACGAGACAGCGAAAGTGACGAAGAACACCGAAGACGCTCCCCGGATTCTTCCGACAAAGAACGAAGGCGACAAAGTGGCAGGGACCGCCAGGATATAACAACTCACAGACATTCGACTCATTCCGAGGGACACCGAACAAACCACGATAATCGTCGGCACTCGGAAAATTCCGAGCGTAGTCAAACAAGCTACGATGATCGACGAGACAGAGATCGGAAACGCGATCATCGTGGAGAGCGCGATCGTGACGTAGATAAGAACGCAGAAGAAAGACCGAAAACGAAAGTACAGAAGTTGTAAGGGAAACTAAAGAAGCTAAAGAAACGACAAGCAAGGAATCTGGTAGTAAATTTGCTAAACGCAGCACAGGCGAAACTGTTTTATCAGCTAAAGAACGTTATCTCGCACGAAAACATCAGCGCAATACAGCTGCTAAGAGTGCAACGCGAAACGACGACAGCGATGATTAAATAACCCAAACTGAACTCTTCTAACAACCACAAAAAAAAACTTTTACGTAACCTAGTTTCTCAACTGTTGTCAACTTGTTTGAAAACTTTTATTTAGGACGTATAATCTAACGCAAGCGGTATAGGATTGGCAATGTAATAATAAATAAACTCAAAAATCGTTTTGTGGTACACTGGTTCATGTTCTGCGATAATAGCGACCTTTAGAAGAAAAGCGACCTTTAGATCGGAGTACTATGAGTGTGTTGTCCGTCTGTTGCTCGGAGATATTAGCTACATTCAGCTACTCTGTAAATCCGAGGGTAAATAAACATGATGTATGTAGTACGAGTACGAGTACGAGATTGACTACAAGTACGATTTTCGAATTTCAAATTAGTCACGTTCCCAGAGCTCTTGTTTCTCCCTGTTGCTGACCATTAGAGAAGGAACAAGATTGGTGTTAGACGTGTTGATGTAAACCCTGCGCACTAGGTTTGAAAAGTCGTACTCATACTCAATCTCCTACTTGTACTCAGATCTAAAGGTCGCTAATGCCTCCCTCGGTTAACGTTCATAAACGAAAATCATATATCCCGGTATTAGTCGAGAAAATTATAAGATAGTTAAAAAATACCAGTCCAAAGTAGAATGTGTGAAATTTGCCCATTTCATTGATGGTTTTGTCAGGTTTGTACCTCACCCAGAGAGAATACAGTATAAACTTGCAGCTGAGCTATAGCAAGAACTGGGGAGAGAGACACGGGCCGAGATACGCTTAGACTGCAAAACAGTCTCTCTTTTCTCGAGATACTGTACGACGCGCGAAGTGAGAGGCGCGAAGCGCTGACACGCGGCGTCTCTCCCCAATCCCACTCGTAATTTTCACGCTCGATCCAGATCCTTTTCGGGCCACGTTCAGCCCGACTCTTTCGCAAAAATACGGACTGTTTTGCAGTCTAAGATACGCTAGCCTGCGCTGAGGCGCGCGCGCGAGAAAAGACACGCGCCTCGCGCGTTTTCTTCCTCGCGCCCCTCCAACTCGCGCTTTATTTTACTCTAGAGATACGCCAATTTCATGATTTTTTACGATTTTTAAAAGTTATCAGTAATTAGCTTCTTTTTATCGATTTTAACGCGAGTGGAAGCGACCGAGCAAGAGAAGAGAGGGTGTCCTTTTTGGTGTTCCCGTGATCTTCCCCTCTTTAGTCTCCTTGCGCCAGCGCGAGTTCGCAAGACTGAGGTTGTTTGCTGCGTCGGCGGGCAAGTGAAACACTTGGTTGATTATCAACTTGAAGTTGACAAAGGTAAATTAAACGCCGTAGCGAATTTGAAAAGCTGACGATTAAGTAGTAAGTAGTAAGTAGCTTTATTTAACCACATATCACAAATTGAGCACGGGAGCTCGTTTAAATGTAAATGTGCATTACAAGTAAGTATTAAAAATAGGAACTATATATTTATATATATTAAACGATTCGAGCGTTAGCCTTTCCGTTTCCGTTCGTCGGAGCAATAGTAAAGGGATAATGCTCGAATCATCAACTTTCCAAGTTTTGCTACGGCGGTTAACTTACCTTTAACCAGGCGCGGATCCAGGAAAAACTTGACCGGTTTACTAGACTGAGCGCCGAATCTATGGAAGTCCGGAGGCAAACATTTTAGATTTTCACTCTAAAATTATTTTTCCTTTGATTTTGAGTTAGTTGGAAAATTTGACCCATTTCCGTAAAACGGCGTAAGCCGGTCTGGATCCGCGCCTCAACATAAAGTCACTGAAGTTTGTAAGTCTACAACAACAAAAATACAACCCCCAGAATTATAGGAAGATCGAGAGAAAAAAGTGAGACAACTGACGTTGGTGTAAAAAATATATTTCGTCAATCTTGTCGCTGTGAGGTGGCGAAAAGACTAATCTCGTCAAAAACGCGCGGGATCTGAGGACGGTTACGCTTTCACCCAAAGAGCTTCTGCATATACTAGGAGGCTAAGATAAGACCAGTTATGCACCAGAATATATTCATTAGTCGTTTTGTCGCCTTAAACTGTACACAAAACATGGCGCTTTCATTTAGTCAGTGCTGTGTGGAGTAAAAAGCTGCTAGCAAACTTGGGTCAATGTATCGCAAATATTTGCCAGAGAAGGAATTACATTTTATAAACCTTGTCGCTGTGAAGTGCTTGGAAGAGAGTACAGACAAGACGTCTGTGATTTTATTTCAAAAACTACAGTACCCAGTAAAAAGTAAACTATAGTATTTAGTAAAAAGATGGATCGGAGTCAACACTATTCCAACACGAGTGTCTTATGTACAGGTTTTAGTCATTCTGAGTTTTACTTTAGCGACTGCAGTGTGGGGATATTAAATTATATTACTACCGCGTCCCGTGACACGTTTTGACCAATCGCACGCGAGCTAGAGAGAATATTATTAATGAGAATTTTGTGATACAATTTGTTTTCTCAGTCGTATTTGTCACTTTTTCCAGGGAAGATTATCAAGGTCCACGTTTCCACCGCATAATATGACAGCAACGTTCTTTAGATCAGGAATCGCTTTGAATCTCTCCGATAACACCGCTGCCACGCCTACCGCGGCAGAGGGCTCAATTAACAGCTTCATTCGTTCCCAGACTACTCTCATTGCGGATATGATTTCTTCTTCTGTGACAGTTATGACGTCAGTTACGTTGTCTCTTATGATTGGCCAGGTTATGTGGCCCACGCTTGTCCTTAAGCCATCAGCTATGGTGTTAGGAGGCCCTGTTGAGAAGAAAAACAGAGTGATTAATCCCTAATTTCTCTCTACCTTTTATAGTAAACTCAAGTAGAAAGGTCATGAGAATTTAGTACATGATCATCTCTGGAAAACTGTCTTGCAACCAAATTCTCTGAAAGCAAGTTATAGGATAGGAGAAACATTTGGATGTCAATTTAGGGACGAAATTATTATTTAGTGACTAATGCTTCCTATGCAACATAGACAAGCGGCAAAACATCATCCCAAACTTACAAGCCATTAGGTACAATCTAAACGTTGAACAACCAGGATGTGGGATTGCCAAGTGAGAAGGGAAAAACACTTGCCTGGTAGCCTGCGTAGCACAGGTACTGGAGTAAATATAGAGCACGAGTTGGTGTGGCATGTGTGAAAGAAGAGATGCACGAGCCAAGAAAACTTTTAATTGTCTTAAGTGCGTTTCCTCCCTAGCATCCACCACCCAACTGGTGCTCTATAAATTCCAGTGCCTGCTACGCCGGCTAAATAACTTGCCTGGTAGAGGAATCCTTTTCTTTGCAGCAAATGATTTTGCACAGTCATCAGCATTAAGAGGCTCAGCGCCATAAATTTTGATATCAGGCTTCAGTGCTTTGGCTGTGATGCATATTCCACTGAGCATACCACCACCACTAACAGGGACCACTATTGCATCCAAGTTTGGGACCTACCGCAAAAAATAACGACATTATAACCTGTGCCATAAATTATGTTAGAGGGTGCCGGATACAGAAACTGGATTCAAGTAATTTTCAAGTTAATTAGAGGATTGAGGAATAGTTTTTATAAGACTACGACTAACAAAATAATATTAACAGAAAAGAATGAGATATTCGCAGTTATATTTCAACGTAAGCAGTTGAAAAAAAGGCCTGAAAAGAATTCATGTTCCAATGGGGTTCAAACTCATGACCTTTGCGATTCCGGTGCAAAGGGAAAATAATAATATTAATAGTAGGCGAACAGGAGGTGGGAAGGGGACAGAAAGTCTATGGGAGGTTGTCTGAAAAAGAGGGAGGGAAGCGGGATTCCCAAGGTGGCCGTAACCAGGAGAAATGGGAAAATGTTTTGCAACATTATATAATATTTTGCAATAGAAAAAGCACAAAGAGATGGGAGCCCTATAAAAGGAGGGGTGGGATATTCACACAGCATGCATAATAAACAGACCTGTTCCAGTAATTCCAGACCAATAGTGCCCTGGCCTGTGATGATGTGAGGATGGTCAAATGGAGGAATAAGATAAGAATTGCTTGTCTCCTTTAGGATTTTCTGAGAAGTTGATTCCCTGTCCTGAAATGAAACACACACAAACTTGACTCACACCTGTCTGATTATTACTGAAAATGAGAGTCAATTTTATACATTCAAAGTTCCCTGTCTGGCCCATTGTACAAGATTCTTGGACTTCCGGTCTTACTGCGCAAGTCAGGCGGATCACTCTATCCCAGAGGTCCTTGTTTGCCGCTCCACTGCTGGACAAGGGTAACGAGGACTCTGGGAACGAGATTGCAGGTTCCTCAGAGGTACAAAGGGAAGGGGGGGGGGGGGGGGGGGGGGGGGGGGGGGGGGTGGGTCACCCTCCATGATTTGTTTTGAAATTTTGAAAAGAGGATTTACTCTAGGATTCTAAAACTGTTCATTCATGCTGCTGTTGCTGGTTATTCATATCTCCCAGACATTTTTACGACTGAAAACCGTTTTTACTCAGTTTTTGACATTGCCATGGCAACCACATAGTGCATGCAGGTTTACCCAAATTTCAAATTTTTCAGATGTAATTTTTTATTGTAATGATACTTTTTCCAGTCACGGGGTATACACTACAAAGTGTGGTAGATTTTGCTATTAATAATAGATGTACCTCAGCTGACACACCACAGTCAACAATAGTCGCTCCATAGTCTCTAACAGCAGCCTTCTTAACCAGTGGTGCATTTCTAGGCATGGCAATGTAAGCCTGCAGCCCCATGATTTTTGCTGACAATGCAATCGCTTGAGCATGGTTTCCACTGCTGTGAGTGACTAGCACAGGTTTAGGATCACCTGGCTGGGAATCCAACAGTTGAAGAACGGCATTCATTGCTCCTCTGATCTGGAACAAAAAATTATTTTAATAATCACCACTTCTGCCAAAATCTGATCAAAACGCACAATAGAATACTGACCTTGAAAGCTCCAATTTTTTGGAAGATTTCACACTTGAAGTGAAGTCCTCTACCCGCCATACTGTCGAGAGTTGAGGATGTCATCACCGGTGTTTTGTGTATGTGTGGCTCGATTCTTTTAGCTGCATCTTGAATATCTTTTATGTTTATTTTGACACCATCACTTGAAGCCATTCTATGAATTGAAGTAAATATTTACATTTATTATATGACTGGCTCTATGAGTGGGCAAGATGAAGCAAATCCTGTGCTGTGATTGGCTACCCGCGCGGTCAAGATGGAGCCATCTTGACCGCTTGGGATTGCCCGCTCTGTTCCCGCAAGAAGACTATTTTCCTGCGTCCTTCTCGCCATATAATAAATCCTCGTTCTTTTTTTTGCGTGTTTATGGAGCTCGACTTCGTCTCGGTCCATAAACACAGGGGGGGGGGGGGGGGGAGGTAGTAGACCATGGGGAGCAGTGGGGGTAGGCATGCTGATGTCCTTTTTCTTACTCTTCCATAAATATAACCCTGAGATCAGGCTGAGATATGAGGTAATTTTTGGAATATATTTATGATATTCATTATCAATTTTTGGGAGGCAGGGAGGGAAGGGGGGGGTGGGGGGGGGGGGGGAGGAGACGGAGTGTTACATCATCAATCACAATAAAATCACGGTAGATGATCAGCTCAGACTAAAACGGAGAAAAGGGCTTGGGAAGCTAGAAGGTAACGTCCAACCATCCTGCACCACCCTCGACTTCGAATTCGCAGCGTTCTTTGAAAGTTCAACACCGGCCCGGCGAGAGGTTAAGAGTTGAGACATGGGAGACAGGAAACCCGATGGATACCGCTGCAAATTGTTCTTCCATTCTGATACTTGAATGTCTAAAAATAATATATCGATTGCTACCTTCTCAAAACTTGTAATACCCCCGTTCTGTAGGAGCAGTTTCCAGCCGGCTGCCGAGAACAGATCCACATCAAATATATTTCCACTGGGACAGAAAAGTCATCATATATACAGCATCAATCGCAATATCGAACAACCGCTGACTGGATAAGTTTGAAAGCGAGGCGAAGAGATTCTCGAATCGAGGCTACATGCGTTTCAAAATGGCGACCACCAGGTGGCAATGTACAAGAAAGCGAAAATGAGTTAGAAATCAGCTGCAAAACCGGCCGTGTACATTGAAGTGAATAAAATGAAACGTTCCCAACCAGAATCGTCGGGGGTACCCCCGGCGAAGAAGCAGGTTCTAACGAAGATGATTCCAACGGTAAACATTGGTTCTGTTTCAACTGAGGTGAGTTTGACAGTTGTCGCCATCTTGTTATAGAATAGAGTACTGTGCTCTCTGGTTTAGATCTCGTTGATGATCTTTCTTCACTGTTGGGTTTAGGTCAGTCTTGAGACTCTCTGTGGGTAGCTAAAGACTATTTTTGTTGCTTATTTTCCACAAATTGTCCATGGCAGAACGGGGTTGGTAACGTTACGTTACATATAGGGGCGTGTAACATATAGGGGCATGTTACATATAGGGGCGATGTCACAGATACCGTCTGTAACGCATCATTGCGTCATATGATTTCGCAAAACAACAAAGCGATCAAGTGATATCCTACACCCGATAATTTCAAAAATCAGGAATACGTACTGAGCTACACTATTTAAACAACGCAAAAGCGAATATTTTACCGTACATATGCAAACAAAGTCTACACTTTTTCTGCTCGTATTAACCGTTTTTT
>MU826829.1:1998757-2050344 GCA_029204205.1 Desmophyllum pertusum | reverse complement strand
TGTCCATTGGCAGTTTTTTATCCTTCCATTTCGAACTTCAGCTTTCAATATTATCGAAACTGCAACGGCGACACAATAAGAAGCGTAGTAGTAGATCGTAGATCGTTCTAATCTCCACCCCACCAGTCAAGAGAGTCCCAAATACATCGCAGCTCTTTTGTCACAGATTCTAGGCATATCTTTTGCTCTTCCTTGAGCCGAGGGATATCTGAAAGATCTGATGGCAAAGAATAAATTGCCGTAACGCTTGGCTCAATTATTCTGTATTCAACTTCAACAAACAACGCGTGACCTTGTGTTGTCAACTATATGTCATCATTCACCGCGAATCTGTCAATATTAAGCAAAATGACCAATCAGATCATGATACCAGAATCTGGTATCATGGATCGGCGGCGTCAAAGGAATGTCTTCAGGCTCCGTCGCTTTCCGTTCTCCAGCCCCAGGCAGCGACTCGGCTCGCTTCGCTCGCAAATGTTCTTCAGGAGCCTGATCATCAGGCTATTATTTTAGGGACGTTCCAATATTGGTTAAAAAAAATAGCTTGGCAATTTCATAACAATGGTTTGTAATAGTTGACGTGCAGTTTAACTTCCAGAAAATATCTATACCCGCCCCAAGGAAATTCTGACCGGGAGGGGGGGGGGGGGGGGGGGTTTCAAAAGCCAAAATGAAAGGAAAGTATGAAGCTAAACTGGAAATTTAAGGGGGGTGGGAAGGTTCAAACCAAAATAACCTTCTATGGAGAGGGTATGATATTTTCTGGAACCACACATTGTTATGATAAAACTTAATAATGTTCAATTGTATTAAATTCTGTACAGGATGAAATGAACTTGAAGATTTTGCAGTTCCAAAATAAGAAACTAGGCGAGAGATTAGAGGAATTAAAGATTGGGGAAGAGAAGTTAAAAGAGCAAGTGGATGACTTGAAGAAGCAGAGAGAATCTGATCTGGATATCATCTCTGTCATCAACAGACATTGGATGCAGGTATTGATTGTGTGAAGAATAAAAAATTGACAGGGTTGTACATAGGCGAGTTAGGTATTTTGTATGTACATTGCTAAGATGGGAGACAATGGTGGCTTAATGGTCAGTGTGACAGACTCCAGATAGAGCAGGTCCTGGTTTAATTTAAGCCCTGGCCACAGGCTTTTAGCCAGAATTTGAAAAGTGGATGTCCTGGAGGCATATACCCACAAAAATTTGTTAAAGCTTTGGTGCATTTTGCATCATTTTCTCCCAGAATTGGGCGTCCACAGGACACCTGGAAGCCCTTCTGGCTAAAAGCTTGCCTGGCCAGGGTCATTGTGTTGTGTTCGTGGTTGAGATCCTTTGCTCTACAACAGTGCCCGCTCTCTCTGGTTTATTTATGGGTACTGGTTAGCTGTTCTAAAGGTCAACCGGAATAAAATACTTGCCAGGGGTAAGCTACACTGTACATGTTGGAATAAGCTCCAGCTACAGTATATATTAAATTTGTATTATGGTCCGTGAGTAGATCACCATAATTATGATACTGTAGTCTGAATTTCTTTTGTTTGTTGTGTTTCCCAGTATCAGGCATAATTATCTAGTCTCCACACATTTCTTGTTCCAGAGTCCTTGTTACCCTTGTCCAGCGGTGGAGCAGCCAACAAGGACCTCTGGGATAGAGTGATCTGCCTGACTTGCCTTGTTGGCCACTCCACCGCTGGACAAGGGTAACGAGGATCCTGGGAATGAGATTGGTCTCCACACATTTCTTATAATACTACATGTAGCTGGAGGAATTTGGCTCCATATCACGACAAATTATTCTCTTTGCTAATCATTGTCTTAATCCTCTTGAAGTGTATACTTGTCATGAGTATGTTATTCATTTGATATCATGAGGAGAAAATAGATACAGTAGACTCCCACTATCTCGAACTCTCAAGGGGAACGAAAAAACAGTTTGAGATAGTGAGGAGTTTGAGATAGCCGATAGTAAATGACTGAAAAACAAGGGCAAGGGGAATTGGTTTTGAGTTTGAGATAGCGGGAGTCTACTGTACTGATAAGATAACACATTTGCTCACTTCACTAATTCATAGCTTGATGAAGACATCAAGACCATTCTACAAAGATATGAAGGTATTGTGGAGGAAGACTCGGAGCAGACGTCCAATGAGGCTACTCTTTCATACTTGGACTACCTGGCCAACTTGGACTCGGAGCAAGTCCGAGAAGAAGTGGCCAAAAGATCTGCTGCCACTAAAGAACACACAAGAAAGCTGTTACACTTCGTGGAAATTTCTGGGTCATTTTCATCCACAGTTGCAAAAGAGAAGCCGAGTGACGAGACTAAACCAGAAGGAGAAGAAAATAAAGGTACAGTTACCACGCACACACAGAAAAAAATATTTCACCGGCCTGTTGCAAAAGAACTACTCAACCAATCTGAGCATGTGCTATAAAATTATGACAAAAAAATTTTATAAAAATCTTTGTAACCAAACCTTCTTTGTTTTATTATTTTCAAAATGAAGATCAACAAGACCAACAGGAAACAGGTCCAACACCAAGTTCTTCTGCTGAACAGACAAAATCTAACCTGGATGCAGACAACAAACAGCTAAGAGAGTTGGTCACCTCGCTTCATCAAAAACAACAGACTACATCACTTGAGGTACTCACACAGTTACATGCAATAATAATTATTGGTGATACATGATGTAGTTTTGTTGTTTGAAACAAAATGATGGATCATTTGTAGATTACATGTACTTACATGTACTCTAATACATGTAGCGACATGTACATTGTAAATTGGTTGAAATGAGTAAAATAACATTGTATACAAAGTCATGTAATGTGCATGTACAGTACTGTCAGTACATATATGTTGTGGTTCAAATTTGTTTTGGTTTAAAATTTTTCAAACCAGTTTGATTTTGATTTTCCTTTGTCTAATATTCATTGCCATAATCGGAAACAAAGGAAAATAAAAATCAAACTGGTTTGATAAATAAACAAATTTAAACCACAACATATACACTGTATGTCTATAGAGGGCATCTGGTAAGAAGCCGTGACCAAACTTTTTGTTTAGTTTCATACTCAACTGCAGTGTACTGTTAAAATATGATATTTTGTTATTGGACTTTTAACTCCTTTGCTTTTTCGAGCAGTAAAATTAATATTGGTTCTCAGTGTGAGAATTATTTTGTTAAACTTAGTAACTCTTCTACCAAAATATCCCTCTGTTGTAGGAGCTTGTAGAGGATTCACAGTAAAATTGTAACATGTAAATTTTCAGTTTTCAGAAATTCGAGACAAATATGCATTAGCTCAAAAGGAGATTGCCCAGCTGAAACACGGGAGCTCCAAGATGCAACATATGAACTCCAGAAGGCTAATCACAGGGTTGATAACTTAGTGAAGAGGCTAAATGAACTGGAAGAGATGAATAAGAGACTGCGTGAAGGGAATACAACACCGGGTGAACCTGGAGAGAGCGAACCAGCTCAGGTAATCACACAAGGTCTTTGAAGAAGGTTTGGGAAGTGTGTTGACAGCCTAATGGTTACACGTACTGTAGTGAGGCAGTGACAGATCAAGGGGTCAGGGAAGGGGCCACACCCTCCTTATGGGTGAAAATTCTTTAATTTCTTTAATTTTCAATTTTTCTTTCATCCCTCCTTCTTTGCAGAAAGGCCAGAAGGTCTGGATCCACCACACGTCTAGTGTTTTGGACTGCGGATTGAGAGTTCTGTGATCAAACCTGGCAGGGACCCTTGTGTTCTTTGGGCAATTCACTTTACTCTCAATTTTCCCATAATTTTGGAGAAAATTTTTCCTTAAAAAATGCCCTTGTGTCTTTACTTTGTTTCCAGTCAGTGACTGCTAAATTATTAAATCAATTAGATCATTGTTATGGAAAAAAACATGTCAGACTCTACATAATTATTCCATGGGATTTTCTCCAAAATTATGGGCCAAACCGAGAAAAAAAAAATGGGGCATTGTTTTTCGAATGAATTGAAGGCCACTAGCCAACAAGTCCTTCATTATTTTGTGATTCCTATTAATTTTCTGTGTATGTGATCCTAGAATGATGAAGTATCAACTGAACTAGAGGACCTGAGAGATTTGGCAAAGACAAGACTTGAAGAGTTGGAAAAACTGAACGAAAATTACATCACATGTCAACAAGAACTGGAGAAACTGAAGTTGGAGGTTAGTAACTTGCTTTTGCATGATAGCAACAACATCGAGGCTTGATTACAATGCCTTTCATTAACACGTGAATTCTGAAGTTCAAAACCCAACTAACAATCTGCCGTCAATGGACCTTAATCACGCGGCGGCCATCTTAAATCCCAGAGGATTTAAAACCTTTGTTTCCGCATCTGAAACCCCGCGTAAACTCGTTGTGAAACGTCTGAATGCGAGGCTTGGGGGCCTTGGGGAATAAAAAGCTATTGTTTTTACCAACATGGCCGCCTGTGATATAAAAGGCCCCTCATATTATTACGACGATAACCAACGGACCCTGAAAAAACGAAAACAAACAAAAGGGATAGAAATCACAATCTACAGATGTGACCTTTGAACCCGTTGAAGTGAACTTCTGTTTCCTGAGAGGTCCTCTAAGATGATTGACAGCAGCGAAAAACACAAGCGTTGATTGGGCAGAGTTCACATTTTACTGAAAAGCGCAGTAATAATTATTTCTATCAAGCTCAACAATGTTTGGTTTTCATTCATATTAACCCTTTCACTCCCAGAGTCAAAACTTTGAGTCAATGTGATTCTAACTTTTAAGTCTGGATCAAAAAAACCCTGGTGTGTGACCATTCAAATGAAAGCTGTGGAGCAGTACTTTCATGTGGTGCTGTTTGATTTTGACAATTTTGCAAAATGAAATTCAAGATTTTTTCCTCAGTTTTGAACTTAGCACCATTGGGAGTGAAAGGGTTAAAATCACTTCTTAATGTTTGGTGTAATGTTTTTTTTTTAGATGAACCATATGCCAGAAAATGCGGTTCTTCAGTCTGCCCCGTACAAATGTTTGCAATCACAATTTTCAGTTCTATATGGAGAGGTCGCACAGGTAGGTGTGGATAAAATTAAAATATTGATCATGGTACATAAAAGTTATTTTGACTTTGAACTGTGTGCTGTGCATGATTTGTGAGTTTTAAGTCTGTTCATAACCAGTGTCGCAGTGTTTAATTCAACCTCGTCCACAGGGCCATCTCCGCTTTCAAGATGGCGGGTGGGCGCGAAGAAGACCCTGGCGAAGAGCAGGTCACGTGACCACAAAATTAGCCAATCGCGAACCCGCCGCCATTTTGAAACAATCAAAATCTCCAATATTTTTGGGAGACACGTGACCTGCTCTTCGCCAGGGTCTTCTTTGCGCCCACCCGCCATCTTGAAAGCGGAGATGGCCCTTGGGGACGAGGTTGTGTTTAATTTAGTCAGTGGTGTTGTGAGTGTTAACTACATGAATATGTACCATCTTTTCTCAAGCTTCGTCAGCAACTTGATGATACTCGACGTGTTCTCAGCACAACTAAAACACAGCATGTTCTTCAACTGGAGCAAGTAGAGGTACATTGTTAAAATACTTACACTTTACAACAGTAATATAATTTATAGAGTGGTTTTCAAAACCAAGTAATCACAATGGTCAATTACAACAACAAAATGTAAACAACCCAATGAATCAATGTAATCTACCCAGAATCGTGTTCCCTTTAATTGTCTATCTGCCCAGGGCCAGTAGTATGTCTGCTTAGTCAAACTGTAGGGACAATAAATTAGAGACACTACATTTTAATTAGTACATACATACATACATACACTTTATTGAGCATCCCTGAAAAGGGCTTTTCAGCATCAATATCAAATACAGAAAAATAAATAAATAAGATAGAAAACTAGAAAAAACTACCCCGATCTAGGCAGTGGCATGTCATCGGAGACGGTCTGTTTTTCAACCAAAGTGTTTGTTATTTTAAAATAAGGTTTCTTTAATATACATGTATACATGTATGGGAAAGCCAGACAGTGTGAAAGAATGTTTGATTTCGCCATTTCAGTCAAATAATGCCACAATACAAAAGAAATACAAGGCTGAAGGTTAGTGAACTCCATGATGCTCTACTGCAAGTAAAGAGAGACTACGACCTGCTGAGAATGGAGTTTGAACAGAACCTCAAGGCAAATGAACAGACTGGTATGTAGATGGATATGCCTAATCAAGTCATGTAGTGAAGCCAATGTCATTGGATGTTTCAGGACTTTTACAGTCATCTACTCTGATGCCTGTTATTGAAAAACTAATAATATTAACTACAGTTGAAGCTCCCGCAAGCAGACAGCCTTGGGAAGCAGACACACTTTTTAAGTGTCCACAACTGGAGCTGGCTGCTTATGGGAATGTGTAACTACAGAGTTTGTATGAACTAGAGTTCAAACAGGGTTTTGTCAAGGCGGCCGTAAGTAGAGCTGTCCGCTTACGGGATTGTCCGCTCAGAGAACTTCGACTGTATTTAAATTCCTAAATTTTCTACACAGGCCCAATGACCAAAGAGATGAGCCACATGTTGAACAGTTTACAGGTAATAGATGAAGTTTTTCAATAATTTTTTATCATTTGGTAAATTAACAGAGATTCTGATCATCTGTTTATTGATATGTTTAGAGTCACAACCAGCAACTGAAGGTTGAAGTGTCACGATACAAAAGGAAATTCAGTGAGGCCCAGGTTCAAGTTGTCAAGGTAACTGACAAACTGTACCTGACAGATCCCCTTTCATAATAATGTATGCGTCTTCCATGTTTTGGTTAGAATGCTTTCAAATTGGTTCTTTGAAGGACAGACTCAGTTTTATTGTTGCTCATGTTGTGGTATCTTTTGCTTTAGTTATCTGAAGAACTAAAAACTGCCAAGGAGTCAGATAAGAAGCCAGAATCAGTTGAAGAAGGGAGCCAGCAAGACGAGCAGCCAGGGAAAGATGAACCAGAGGCAAAGACGTCAAAGTTAGAAGAAGAGGGAGAGATAGAGGACGGCGAAGAGACGCCATCAACCAGTAAACCTAACGGTATGGAGCTCAAGGAACTAAGAGCAAGCCTCAATGTGAGTATTTTTGCGCTGTAAAGGTAAAAACCGCACTCGGGCCATCAACTGGCCCACACTGCTGAAGCTTATCCTGATTTCCATAGCATGAAGCCGACTAGGAGTATTGCTACTCCTGCCCCCTGGATGGGATGCTAGCCCATTGCAGGTTACCCCCAGTATTTTGTCGCCAGTACCCATTTATACTCCTGGGTGGAGAGAGTCACTGTGAGAGTAAAGTGTCTTGCCCAAGAACACAACACAATGACCCAGACCAGCACCTGAACCGGGACTGCTCGATCCAGAGTCCAACACACTAACCATCAGGTCACTGTGTCTCTGTGTGCTGTATTTGTGGATTATTTCTTGTGTAATGAGATAGAACCCAGTGCTGCAGACTGTCTGCGAGGCCAACAAAAAATGAAAAAATTGAATGCCCATTCTGTTTGATTTATTGCGTTCTCTTTACCCTTTGATTTTGTCGACAGGAAATCCCAAGAAACCCAGAAGGAGATGAAGCTTGTGTTGGATGTATACAAAGGAGCTGCAAAGGATCTCAGAGATAAAGTGCAGGTAATCATTTGGCTAGGCTCAATTTCCGCCACTCTCTTGCGTCCGGTCTTCTTTCCTTCCCAAGAAATGCCTTCGGGGGAAGAGCGTGGGCTCATTTTCCCGAAACAGCAGCTGGTAATCGAGCCTATCAGTTGGCCAAACGAGGATGAAAGTTGTCGCGAGTTTTCAAACTTTCACTCTTGTTTTGTCTTATCAGGCCGGCACATACATGTAACTGCTGACCAGTTTCCTTAGAATGAAGTGACTACATGTAGGAGTATTGCTATTCCCCTGGAATGGGATGCTAGTCCATCGCAGGTTACCCCCAGCATTTTTGCCAGGGTGACCTGAAATTAGCTGGCACTAATTTATACTCCTGGGTGAAGAGAGGCACTGTGAGAGTTAAGTGTCTTGCCCAAGAACACAAACACAGTGACCTTAGATAGTGCTTGTACCCGGACCGCTCGATCCGAAGCCCAACGCCAGGGCTGCAAATAATTTTTTTTTCTTGAAAGGACATGTGTCCGACTAAGTCACCATTTTGGTCGAACAAAACAAAACGAGGTCGGACATCATATAGCAGTACCACTTGATAAGCGAACCTGCTAATCTAATGCATTGTCAACGCAGAGTAAACTATTTTGTGTTAAGAACAAAACGTTATAATGTGTTAGCGTTGGAAGGCCAAAAAATTGTTGTCCAGACATCATGTTGGACCACAGTTGGGATTTCATCAGACATTGGCAAATTTGGTCGGCCATGTCCGATGACCAACTGTTATTTGCAGCCCTGCAACGCGCTAACCATTAGGCCACCGCATCTCCCCCTTTATTTACTTCAGTTCTTCATTCTTTTGTCATTTAGCTTCTGTCAGAGGAGAAACGCCTGAAAGAAGAAATAGAGGAGCAAAAATCTCATATGGAATTCCTCGAGAAAGAATTAGAGAAGTACAAGGGAGCTCTGGCTGATGAAGAAGCTGTACGAAGGCTGAAGATGGCTGAGGAAACTATTGAGCAACTGCAGAAGAACCTAGCGGCAACAAAACAGGTAAACATCAATATTCTCCTAACTGTCTCTTATACATTTTCTGTTATTACCGTGAGGAGAATTTGGTGTTGAATCAGCATGGGTTTTTTTAGATGATCAGACGTGACTTGTAGTTGGTGTTTATTTCAGGAGGAAGATGCTGTTCTAGCAGAAATGGAGTTCACTGGTCAGGCGTTCGAAGAGATGCAAGAACAGAACGTCCGTCTGCTGCAGCAGCTGAGAGAAAAAGATGATGCGAACCTAAAGCTCATGTCTGAGGTGAGACAACGATTTCACCACCAGCGGTCAACCGCAAGAAACTCAGCGCTACAAGAGTTTGAAATGTGACTTTCAACAGGTTCGAGTTGTAAGACGACGTTACAAATAAGTACAGGCCAGTGGCAAACCAAATTACCAGGCGAAAATACATTTTTTTAAAATTCTCTGTGCATATTCTGCGTTCAAAGCTTAATACCTTTCAGTAAATGTCCTAATATTTGCTTGAAAGTAGAGGATTTCATAAATTTGAGACAAATAATTATTTACATTTGACAGCGGCAGTTTTGGCGGGAACTGCAGACGCGCGCCGTACGTTTGACCGCTGCGGCAGTTTTGGCGGGAACTACACACAACGCCTTGCGTTTGACCGCATCGTGGGCGGAAGCCGGAAGGTAACGTGAAAGTCGTTAAAACAAAACGTTTAATCGTCAGTACAATGGCTCTACACGTGCGTTAATCATCGTGGTATATTTCTTAGCCGTCCACTGCAATAGCAATCAGATCAAATCCCTTTCTAAACACTACGGGCCAGTGTCCCATGTCGAATTTTACTGGTCACTCTTGTAGTCTTTCACTGCTAACTTTTTCTTGTGCTTGTGCACAGCGTATCAAAGGAAATCAGATTCAGAAACAGATCCGAGAGGAAATGGACGTGCTGGCAGATCACGTGACGTCCCTGAATACGCATCGTGAGACACAGACTCAGTTGGTGAAGAAACTGGAGGAGAGAGAAAAAGCGTTACAGAACGCAGTGGTACGGAATGTGTTTCTCACATTTATGTCACGCTAAATCATTTGTTGTAGTATTCTAGAACTACATGACAAGTCACATGACAACCTTTAATTTCTTGTTTGACTACATTCGTTTCTTTTCTCTGTATTCAGACATCACTGGAAAAGGAACTCAATTTAAGGCAACAAGCGATGGAGTTACATAAACGAAAGGTCAGTTTGCCGCTAGTGACTGTCGAAAGTAATTTTACTATGTGTTTGCTTTCAGTCGTTTTGCTGAACTCTGTAATTGGTTAAAAAATAAGTCGTGCAGCGTACCCGGTAGATAGTATATTGTTTACTCAGCCAATCAGAAGCGAAACCAAAAACCAATCTGACTTGCATTTCTTGGCATCAGTTTCGTGTTTTCCCGCGCTTGGTACCGGGCGGTTACATGTTTTCCCGCGCTTGGGTACTGGTTACACGTTTTCCCGCGCTTGGTACCGGGTGGTTACATGTTTTCCCGCGCTTGGTACCGGTTGCATGTTTTCCTGCGCTTGTTTTGCTTCGAGTTATGATTGGTTTATTGCGCTAGTTTGTCGACAGTCATTAGATAGGAAATCTAAATGTTAACCACAGCATTTTCGTTACAGGCGATGGAAAGTGCACAGGCAGCCCAGGATGTGAAAATCCGGTTTGACTCGTTTCAACAACAATTTCAAGAGGTACGTTCACGTTACACGTTACGGTGATACCGTCTACTTGTTTCCTGAAATATCGTAACCTGTTGATACTATACCACGGCACGCATGCATGTAGAAAAATCTACTCTAACGTTCGTAATCCGTCTCAATCTTCCCAAATCTTAACCATCCTTGTTCCTTTATGGTTGCTATCACCTCTTTGGTGTTTTTCTATTTTAGAAAATTAATATTTTGAGGTTCTCTTCGATTTGAAGGTAATTTTGTACATCGTTAATTTGTCTCCACTCCTAGGCACAAGAGAGCCTGTCAGAGCAAACACGTGCATCTGAGGAAGAAGCGTTCAAGTCCCGTAGAGTTCAGGTAAAACACTGCTCTCCGCTTCTTTGTTGTAATATTGATTGATCCCTCTTGAGAGGCGAGGGAGGTATCAAGACGCTATTCTTTGGACAGCGTAGGTTGGTTGATCTTCGGAGGGCGAGACAGTAAATCGGGCAAACATGTCGCGGTGAAAGTTTACAAGAACGGTCGAGAGAGCATCGACTCTTATGGGAACAGTTCAGAAACATTAATTATTTTGAATTCCCTGTCTCTGATTTCTTTCGTTGGGCCGTTCTTGCCTGATTTACTTCGTCTCGCCCTACGTAGCAGGCGCTGGAACCGAGAGCGTAGAGCCCTACGTAGAGCGCTAGTTGGAGGGGCGCGCGCGAGGGGGAGAAAACGCGCGCGCGCATCTCTTTCCTCGCACGCGCCTCTAAAAACTCGCGCTCTTCATAACCACAGCGCCTGCGTGGATTAACTGCCCCAGGGTCTCCGAGGATGAGATTGGGTTAATCCTTCTTGCACAGCTTTCATCTCTGGAACAGCTACATATACAACTGAAACTACTGATTTCAATGTCATGGGAACTAATTTCGCCGTAATTTCCTGCCTCTCCTTGCTATCATGTGCTGTTCTTTCCCAGATGCGTTATACACTAATTCAATTTAAATCCACTGTTTTAGGAGGAGTGCGCAAATCTCAAGCGTAGACTAGAGAAGGAGAAGAAGAACGTGTTGTATGGTGCAGCGGATGAAATTCTTTTGGAAGAAATCAAACAATACAAGGTAAACTAAATTATTTCACTCTTACCAACCAAACCACATCGCACGTGTAAATGATGTTGTTTTTGTTGATGCGGAAAAACACGCGATTTTGTTAAAAAAGAAGTTCACCGATATTTTAAGCCCAGGTCAAACGAGAATGAGAGTTGTTGAGAGTTTAAACTCTCTCTCTCTCGTTTGGCCAGAAACTCTCATGCACTCTTAGCGACTCTCGTCGAATTTGAACCTGCTGCAATTTTTTTTTGAGAGTCGTGGAGAGTTTTCTCTCGTTTGGCCCGAGGTGATGATAGTCGACGAGAGTCGAAGAAAACTTTCATGTGAGAGCCAACTATCAGCAACTCTCATCCTCGTTTGGCCCGGGCTTTACGTTTTACTCAACCTCGTTCCCAGGGTCTCTCTTCTTCCCGCCAAAAGCATCAGAATTTCTGATGCTTTTGGCGGGAAGAAGAGAGACCCTGGGAACGAGATTGCGTTTTACTGTGTCGACACACTTCTTTGAAACTCGGACTCTAGTGTAGGTGTTAACGGAGTTATTTTGAAGAAACATGAAAAATGAATTTTCCGTGTCGTAAACCTGTCTGTGTGCCAGGAAATTATGCCCCCTGTTGTAGAGAGCTAGAAGAAAATTAGACTGCAAAACAGTCCGTATTTTAGCGCAAGAGTTGGGCTGAACGTGGCCCGAAAAGGATCTGGAACGGTGGATTATCGGCGCTTCGCGCCTCTCAATTCGCGCGTCGCGCACAATATCTCGAGAAAAAGAGAGACTGTTTTGCAGTCTAGAAGAAAATTTAATGTTTCCTTCTATAACGGTCTAATGTTCCCTGCATTTTTATTTTTCAGGCAAAGCTGACTTGTCCGTGTTGTAACACTCGCAAGAAAGACGCCATCTTGACCAAGTGTTTTCACGTATTCTGTTTTGATTGTTTGAAGACCAGATACGACACGAGGCAGCGTAAATGCCCCAAGTGTAACGCTACGTTCGGCAACAATGACTTCCATAGGATTTACCTTTAGTAATGGACAACAACTGAGAGAAAATAAGGCTTCGTCGTCACGCAATGCTTCTCTGTATTTACAAAGAGCGTTACGTGACGTAAGTGCCCCAAGTGTAACGCTACGTTCGGCAACAATGACTTCCATAGGATTTACCTTTAGTAATGGACAACAACTGAGAGAAAATAAAGTTTCGTCGTCACGCAATGCTTCCCTCTATTTACAAGAAACGTTGCGTGACGTAAATAATGGCTACGAAGGAAACTGCAGCACAGAGGCGTAGAGAAAGGAAAGAAATGGGAGATGGATTTTAAAAACAATAACTATGCGAACAAAGTTGATATCTTTTTTCACACCATTGTGCTGTGATAGTAGTTTGGCGGTTTTAATCGTCTAATAAAAAAAAAGTTCGACTAACCTACCAGTAAAAGTCACGCGATGAGGATATGTCATGTTGCTTAGCAACCCCACTGATCTCGAATGACAACCGCGGTGAACCTACAGTTCACCTTTCTGTTATGGCGCAAAGGCGTACAGTGTCAGATAGTTTGTAAATACTGTAGCTGTAATTTAAGGCAAGATCCCCTGGAGCAGTCATGTTGCATACGTTGCTCGTGACAGTAATCCTCATTTCAGAAACAAAGCGTGTAAACCGGAGAGGCTCTTGAACGGTATATGTATCAGAAAAATGTTAACAGACAAAAATAAATGGATGAATGAAAAATTGACGTGGTTTTGCGATCGCAAATGTAGCCAGCTTATAGCCCCGAGTGTAGTTCATCCTTTTGAAAGAAACCACTGCTATAGAATCCCGAATCATGCAACCCTCACCCCCTCTTGTCCCGGGGGGGGGGGGGGGGCTCCCTATAATGGACAATACGGGGAGGCTCCGCCCGAAGGGGTCCTTTTTTAGGCTCGAGGTATATGAAAGGGTAGGGATTTCACGAGTTGAAGTATAGAAAAGGGTAAGGGAAAACTGTCATTTAGGTGTTTAAAAGGGCCTTTCAAAATATCTCGAACAGACGCACGGCTGATTCATCCGATTTTAAGGGGCTATTCAAGCGAAAAGATGCAGTGTTTCAACTGTAGGTATGTGAAATGGGTATCATTTTCTATTGAAGGTATATTAAAGGGTTACCTTTTCAGTCACAAATGGTATATGTAAGGGTTTGGACCTCGGAGCCCGCTTGGCGCGCGTGTCACTAATTTATTTTGTGTGTGAGAAACTGTTGAATGCAGAATGGCCCTAACCACGCCCCCATGCATGTAACATTTTTTTGGCATACAGATCAAAATGTGTTTTTCTTGTGTTTGTACCACAAAGCCAAAGTCACGTTATAAATATTGAATGTGGTACAATGTTTTTGCGTTCACCGATTTTCAATCATCTCCAATAGTGAATAATTACCGTTGTTGCGTTTTTTGTGGTTTACCGGCCAGAAACGTGAGCAGATGGGAAACTTCTGGCAGCTGCTATGAACAAAAGTCGTAAACAATTATCCGTGATTCTTTTCCGGAGTTCGTTTCATCTGTGACCACACCTACTCATTCAACACAGCACGCGCGTTGTCGGAATTCCTCGGCACGTTTGAACTTCGGCCGAGCGGAAACCGAACTTTCAACGAGCTTATAGCCGATATCCATGACGCATGACTAACTCGTGTGACGCTAACCAAAGATATGCGGGCGTATTTTTTCTTGAATCAAAAAAAGAGGGAAGTGGAAATTTATAAGATTTGTTGTTCGCATTTATGCTTCGATATGTATCAATGAGGCAAGGCTGCAAAGTTTTTTCCATCTCTATGGCTTGAACTATGTCTTCAAGGATGAAGCTACGTCCATCGACAGAGATTTGTGCCGATTGCAGCGCGCCCGGTGAGTATAATGCGAGGAGATCACGTACGTATATACCGCGAATTAGGCGCACTTGAATTAACTCTTTATTATATGTGACCCGTGAATCGTTTAAAGATATCTCTTCACATGCATTATAGACTGATCGAAACCCTGTTCTCTTAAAACAGGACCAGACTGGGCATCTGTGAATCGCGGAGTTTTAATTTGTGACGAATGCTGTAGTGTACACCGCAGTTTAGGTCGACATATCTCTCAAGTGAAACACCTTAGGCATTCCTCATGGAGTCCAAACTTACAAGCGGTTTGTATACAAAGAAATGTAGTTGATCCTTCTTAAAAGTTGTTCAGTTTTCGTGGCCATATTAAAGCTATTCTTGTATAATTTCTTGGAAAATTCTAAAATATGATTTATCGAAGCGGGAGTTTTAAGACGAGAAATATACCGATTGAACGCGGTCGGCTTCGATGCATGTTTTCATTTAATTAAAATCGATCGTGACTTCCGATGTAAAAATGACATTTGGTAATCAATTTATCATAGATTTTCTGGGGCTTATGTTCCAGAGAATGGCGTTTTTTGTTGTACGGAGTGATCGCTAATCCTGTTATTTATTAAGTTACTCTTTTTGTGATGAAGTCTTTGTCGAACCTCGATCGAAAATGTGTTTGTTGAATTTGGTATTTTAGATAGCAAATCTTTATGCCAATAATGTATACAAATTATCGAACTTCTAAATCTATGCTTGGGGCTTTACTTATGAATTACACTTCCCATATCCTTCCACGTACATGTTTGGTTTGTTTATAATAAGCAATGGCTAAAATAAATCTTGATCTCTTGCTCCAAAATGATACAATGTATGTACTCTGCGACTTGTCAAACATTCGAAAAGAGCAATACGAATCAAGATTTTTTTGTTTCATATTGAAAGAAAGCCATTTTATCTAGATCCAAAATGATTGCAGTCGCTGTAACTAATCCTTCAAAACAATAATGTGACTTGAAGGATTTATTTATTTTGTCTATTTTCATGAAGTTTGCTTTCCTTAATTAATATTTTTATAAACTGCTGCAATTAACAATGCTGAAGATTAAATTTTATTATTGAAATTTAAAGGAATTCTCTTGTGCGATGATAATTAAAGTATTTCTTTAGATATTTATTTCTCATTTGTCTAAACGTATATTTGTCAAGAACTTATGTTGTAACTGATACACAACTCATATTACTCTTTTAAAATGGATTTTGGACAGCTGTAATTTATTAGTTTTGCTTTAATGACTAAAGTTATGAATTCAATATCGAAAGGCAAAGTCCAATCCTGTATAAAATGCAAAATAATATAACTTATATTGGTTTACCCTGGAGCTTATTGCATTTATTTATTAGGAAAGGAATTTGTAAGGATAAAATGTCACATTTGATTCCCTGTAAAATTTTAACACAACATAATTTTTTCTTCTTTTTTCCCCAGATGGTCCGACAGCTTGTAACAAATGGGGCAAACTCGATATGGGAACATTCACTTTTAGACCCAAATCAAATGAAAAGTGGGTTAAGGAAACCAACCCAAAAAGACCAAGTTCAGTAAGTATTCTAAACCAGGAAAGGGGGGAGAGGGCCGGGGGGGGGGGGGGGGGGGGGACTCTCATATGAAAGTGACAGGGATGCTCGTCGGAAATTTCAAATTACACCCCTAAAAGGGACCAATCTGGGTGTGGCTCAAGCCTTTTTTGACCCCTAAAAGATACCATTATACATAGTATGATGGTGTTTTTTATTATTTCTTCGTGTGCAACCCTAAAAGATACCTTGATGGCTAAAAATATCGCCGTTCCATCCTAAACACCCTAAGGGGGACCAGAATCCATAATTTACACCCCTAAAAGGGACGACGAACATCCCCGTCACTTTCGTATGGGAGTCCCCCCTCCCCAGGGGAGAGGGGTGTGATGTGGTGGGGTGGTACCCATGAAAAGAGATGGGTACATGTAGATGCAAATGAGGCTGTGATTTAATTAACACCCCAAAAATACTTTAAATATAAACCTGTAAAACACCTACACCTGATAAAAATTATCTACATACAGTAATCAATTTTATGTAGAAAGAAAAATATGAGAGAAAGTTGTTTATCAGTCAGTGACACAAGAGCATCTGACCAGTGTGCGGAAGGTCATACATGTAGCTAAGGTTCGACGAGTTCATGTTGGGAGAACTCAGAAAAAAATGTCTGCGTAGATAGCTAGTGTCGCTGACTGATAAGTTACATCTTTCTCATAATCAATCTTATAACACAAATTAAGGGCAATGAAAAAATTGAAGAGAGATTATCTTTATTTGATACAGTTGATGCATATTTGGACTAGCGATATGGTAACTATACGAAATGTAGAGAATGTGCATGTTAACATTTAGGCTAAGCATTGTTGATTCTCTTTGTTGCAGCCCCACAAAATCTACATTCATTAAAGCAAAGTACCAAAGGCTTGCATTTGTTCCTCGTCTTCCATGTAAAGATGATGATACTATCACTGTATCAGACCTGAGTCAGGTAACATACTAGTCATACAAGTCATGTACAGTAGCTTAGCTGTGCTGGAATCAATCATCTTCTGAACTGAGCTGAGCTGAGCTGATTAAATCAGCAACGGTAACTAGTGCATTCGTTGCTTGTCTTTGAGCAGGATGTGCAATTTTGTATTCTTGTCTAGTACTTAATTTTACTGCGGCTTTATAGAATAGAATAGGCTTTCAATAATAACACGTGAACTCTGAAGTTCAAAAACCCAACAAACGATTGCATTTTCACTGCCATCAATCATACCTGAAAAAAAAATAAACAAACAAAACGATCGAAATCTACCAATCACAACCCACGGATTTGACCTTTTGAACCATTGAATCAGACTTCTGTTTCCTGTGATGTCCGCTAAGATGAATTTGATGGTAGCGAAAAATGCAATCGTTAATTAAGCAGAGCTCACATGTTATTCAATGAAAAGGCACACAGCACTAAAAGTATTTTGGTATAAATTATCCTGATAAATGAACAAAGTTAAACATGTTACTTGTACCTTTTTTTGCAGCAACTTCACTCTAGTGTAAGAACCGGAAATCTAGAGACGTGCTTGAGGCTTCTCTCTCTTGGTGCACGTTCAAACTACTTTCATCCGGTAGTGCCTGGCAAATTCCTTCAAACATGCACATTGTATACATGTTGTTGTAAACTAACTGTCTTGTGTTGTTTTTTCCAGTAGGCCTTATAACAGACAAAGTTGCTGACTGTTGCTTGTTCATTATTTGTTTCAACAGGATAGAAGTAACACCCCACTTCATGTTGCCGCTAATGCTGGACAAGCTTTGCAAGTTGAGCTCCTTATTGTGCATGGCGCTGATCCCACCAAACCAGATCTTAGTGGAAAGACACCTGTAGATTATGCTCTGTAAGTATCACATGTCGAAGTCAAGGCTTGTCAAAACTGCATAATTATTATTTAAAAAATTTTATATTGATAAATTTATTGCAACTGTAAAACACAGTTATTTTATGTACAGTCAACTCTCTCTAAGACGGACACCATCGGGACCGGCACCAACTGTCCGTCTTAGAGAGGTGTCCGGCTTATAAAGAGTGTAGATACAGTAAAATGACTGAAAACGGCATGCAGGGACCAACACCAGGTGGCCGTTTTGCAGAGGTGTCCGTCTTATAGAGGTGTCCGTTAAGAGAGAGTTGACTGTACTGACAATGAGAAATCCAAAACCCTACTTTAATACATTAAACATGGTATTTCTCTTAAACCATGTACATTATACATGTAAGATTCACGTGGTTGGCAATCCGTCTCAACAGGTTCCTCCACTCTGCCTCAAACTAAACCATCCGCATAGTGTTTTGGGATGTTTGTGCAGCTAAATTGTTTCACCACCGATTTCACTTATGCGACCTTTTAAACCACTTCCATATAAGATATGATGTGTATGATTGACGGAAATATTTTGCAAACTGCTCAAGGAGTTTTGATTTAAAAAGGTCACTTAACAGTGAAATTGGTGGTAAAGGAAGCCAATTTACAGGTGCTTGCTTGTTTTTCAGAGAGGCTGGCTTCACGAATATTGCACAGCGACTCATTGAAGTTCAATTTGAACTAACAGACAGACTTACATATTATTTATGTGGAAGAAGACCAGGTACATGACGTCAGCTCTTAAATTCCACAGCTTGATGGATGTTGACAATATGCTGAATGTTTAGGCATTAGATTTTGTATGTCAGAGCGTGTTATGTTGTGACCTTAAAAGTTTTGTTACTTGGCTGTCATTAAAGGAGCTATGTCACGGATGGCGCATCTTGAAAAAATTGGCCAATTTTTTCAAGTTCTTCGTTTGCAATCCGTCTTAATCTTCTCCATCCTCAACCATCCTTGTTCCTGTTTGGTTTCTTATTACCTCTTTAGTGTTTTTCTACCTAGGTAAACGTCTATTATTTTCAGTCTTTCTTCAGTTCAAGGTGATTTAATTTGCACTTTGCAAAAATGACTTAAATTATCCTGACATAGCTCCTTTGAGGGACTGAGATTACTTTGTATTTTAAGGTGAAAATTATTTTGTCTCAGATTGTGTGGCATGTGTGTTTTTGAGATTGATATTTTGTACATCAAACATGTAAGTAAATAACATGTGTTTTTTTCAGATCATCAAAATGGAGTTCACTATGTCATTCCAACCATGGCTGATAGGTAGATAGCGCTTTTCTGATCTTATGTTCCAATAACCCACCCCCCCCCCCCCCCCCCAAAAAAAAAAAAAAAAAAAAACAGGGACAAAAAGGAACTCACCTGCGAGTCACAAATTACTAGTCTATTAAAAATATTTTTTTCTCTTTTTCCTTCTCTAACAGCCGTTTGGATTTATCAGATGATGCTCATCACGCGAAAATTAAAACTACAAGCTGTAAGTTATTTCATTATTTTCAGTGTAACTGAGCCTCTTACTCGCCTGAAATTTTTTTAACATGCTCTCCAAATTTACGATATGTAATGATGACAACTTGATCTATACACGCTGTCTTATGATGTTTTTGTTTATTCTTTGTCCCTCCATAGTTGAGTCATCACCTGTTTGAAGAGTTAGGCATCTGATGTGTATGATGAAGTGGATAGACGAGAGTGTGATGGCAGGTACAGTATTAACAACAAGTGTCAAACCTCTCATAAGCGACCACCCAAAATGTTAAGCATACATTTAACAATTATCCTGAGAAATCGCTCGGAATATCACCAGATACTTAGATTTCCCAAGATTGATAATTGTTTTATTATTCAAACAAATTGATAGCACAACTAAAAAAAAATATTCTTCCACTTTTATTTCAAGAACTGACTTGAACATTTTACCGCACACATACGAAATTACATAATTATATATAAACAATAGCCTCCATTTGGCGAGGAAATATGCTCGGATATTTGTCCGCAGATTCTGTTGGCGTTCAAAAATATTTCTAGTCTGTTCAAAACAATCAGTTTTATTTAATTTAGCAATTTATTGAGACGAAAACTGAACCTGCGAACGTGAAACGCAAATTTTAAAAACTGGGGAATATCACTTGGGGAATATCACCCTGATATTCCCCAGTTTTGGCTGCCGTCACGTGGACGTGTTTAGACCAATCGCGTGCGAGAAAAAAATTTGATGGATTATAACGCAGGATATCTGTTGAGTACGGCCGACAGATATTGAGTGCATCATGACCCATATTTGGACAGTGTTACAATTTGTTGAATAATAAGGCGCTTATGGGGGGGTGATCAGAGGGGAGTCTAAATTTTGAGTCATAGCTATATATAGCTTGCAGTAGTTCATTTACGAGAGTGTCCACTCCAAGAGCTGTGACTATAGTTGGAAGAGATTTCAGCATATTCTGCTCCCTGCAGAGTCATGTAATCTAATACAGTGAACTCCCTCAAAGGCAGACACCACTGTAAGGCGGACATGGTTGGCTGGTCCTGACCAAATCAAGTGTCTCTTATTTTTCTACAACAAAACTCTCTATTATAAGGCGGCCATCTCTTTAGGCAGACAGCTAGAGCTGGCTCCGAGGGTGTCCGCCTTAGAGAGAGTTCACTGTAGTCTTTATTAATGTTAATTGCATTTTCTTTTCTGCTTTCATCGTCAGTTTGGCTAGCTACACAGAATCAGAGTGCCCTTGTTAGTGATACGACCACAGTACCATTCCTTCCTGTTAATCGTCATTCTCTTCAACAAGAAACCAGGTAGAGCGTCAAATAAAGCAGTGTGCTGGTTTGAAAACTGTAACCAGTAAAAATATTATAGGTCCAAAAATTGTTTTACTTGTTGTTTTGCAGGGTAGACAGAAGTTGGCATTGTTTAATGCCAAAGAATTTGCAACATTAATCATTGATATATTGAATGACGCAAGACGACGAGAGCAGGACTCCAACCCTGACCTCACTCAAGGTATGGATACTGATAATAGAGTGGTAAAGTGTGACATCACAAATTTTCAAATTATTTTTTATCAAGCCTCAAAATCCCATCATTAGATAAATATTGCTGCTGTATGATCAGCCACAAAATTTCAACTTGTTAGCACGAATAGCTAGAACAGAAGATATAGAGGTTCAAAGTTTGGTACTGTCCCAAACAAACCTCTCTAATTTTGCGCCTGTTCTAAACTGAAGGAACAGACGCAAAATTAGAAGGGTTTGTATGGAGAGATTAAAAACTTGGAAGTGCCCGTATCTCAGCCGCAAATTGCAATGGAGAGCTAATTTTTGCAAGTGGACGTTTTTTGGCATGCTCCCTCCGAATAGCTGATCAAATTTTCATAATTTCGCAAATTTAATTTGTGTGACGTCATAACTTTAGTACTCTATACACTTGAGTTGTTATGGTGTGGTCTTGAGAGTGTCTGTTTTGTAGTCTTTCTCAGTTGTTGCAGTCAGCTCCACTATTCATATTTTACTTCACACAATGTATTGGAGGTAAAGGTAAAGCTGCACTAGGACTAAACTGGTCCACACTGCCGGAGCTTATCTCAGTTTCTGTAGCATGAAGCTGACTAGGAGTATTGCTACCTCCACTGGATGGGATTCTAGTCCATTGTAGCTAACCCCCTCCCCCCCTCTCCCCTCCCCCCTCACCCCCCTCCAGCATTTCTGTTAGGTACATGTAAGGTTGTCCTGACAATTCGCCAGTGCCCATTTATACTCCGGATCCTTTGAGACAGGCACTGTGAGAGTTAAATGTCTTGTCCAAGATACCCAAGTGATCCCCCCCCCCCCCCCCCCCCCCCGGCCAGTGCTTGAACCCGGACTGCTCGATCCGGAGCTCAATGCGCTAACCTTTAGGCCTCCACGTCTCTCACACATGTAAGTGGAACTTAATATTAAATAATTGTCATATCATTAATGATTAATTAATATTGGCTTCCTATTTACCTTGACCAGGTTTTGTGGAATCACATATTTTCCCAATTGTAGAAGATGATTATGATCATGAATATGATGAAGTACCTTCTGATGAAGAGTCAGTGGATAAAGAATCCACACCAGAGGTTAGAGAAGTTTATTTTTTAATCATTGTTTCCATGACATAAAACACATCAATTACCAGCCACTGCTCAGCGGGAAAATGAGGAACGAAGACCGGACACAAGACAGCGGCAGAATTGAGCCTAAAAACACATTCAGTGCTCCCACAAGTCTCCTGTAGCTCAGTGGTAGAGCATCCGACCGGTCCTGTTGGGAGAACTTGGAATTTTTTTCAGTAGCTTGTGTCATTGACTGATAAAACATATTTCTCACATTCAGTATATTTAATAAAAAATATATAATTATGTATACAGTCAAACCTGTATTTAAGCAGACACCCTTGGGGAATGCTCCAGTGTGCGCTTAATACAGGGTGTTCGCTTGCTAGAGGTATCATTTACAGTAAATAAGGGAACTGATAAATTTGGACTTCTGTTACTGTCCGCTTAATAAAGGGTGTCCTCTTAATACAATGTCCGCTTAATACAGGTTTGAATGTATTAAAAGTATTAATAAATGAAAAGTTAAAAAGCTACATGTACTAACCTTATTTCCTCTATCAACCTCCCTGGTGGGGAGGGGGGTATCAGAAGGGGGGACTTACATGTAATAGAGGGAGGGAGCTTATTAAAAATTAAGTCGCAGTGTCATGTTTCAACATTACCCACACTACTTACATGTATATGGAACCATAACCCTCTGATCGGATTTTCACCGTCAATACAAGCTTCCATGCATAATATGACAGATATTGTTCAACCACTAACCTGCACCATAAATTAAAAGCATTATTTTTTTATAAGCTTATTATTTTTTAGTTATAATTTAGCTTGTTTAATCTAACTTAATAAATAAATATATTTTTTCAGAACCCATCAAAAATGACTACAAAAATGCAGATTGAGAAGGTGAACACTTTTTAAGTTTGTTTCTTTTTTTATATTCTAACAAGTTGACTGTTGACAGTCTGTGTACCGATCAGTAAAGTGTACAAGTGTAATCAATATTATTCTTATTCTACTGAGATGGTTTGTGCAGTAACAGTTACAACTTCTCTGACCTAACTTACACAATAATGTCAGCATTGATTAGAAGTTCTTCTCTTTTATGTAGTTATATTTTGTGTTTAATTTTCCTTGGTATCATTTGGATTGATCACAGTATTGTCCACAGGGAACAACAACAAGCTTTCTAGCAGAAGAGTCTGTTACTATGCAGCGCTACGTAGCAGTTGAAAGTGCTCTGTCAACAGCTAATGTGAGTACAGTTCATGTGTAATAGCTAGGACGTACTTAGACTTGTCCTGGGCGTATATTTAACCAAAGGTTTTTTGTTGTGCCTTTTTTCGAGGGGCGTGGGGAAGGCATCGGAGGATTTTTGCATTTGAGATTTGGGGGTTCATTTTTATGGGCGGAGTAGGGGCGCTTATTATCAGAATTTGACAGTAGCGTAGAATTCCTAAAGTAATGGCCCTTGTTAATTTCGGAAATAGCAACCTTTAGGAGGCTGCAACTCTTTAGGGAGTAGCTTCTTCTGGGCTAGACTGTTCTCTTTTCACGTTGAGAAAATAAAGCTCGGCATGTGACTGAGCCATTAGCCGTTGCTTTCGGACATCGATGTGAAGGACATATCTTTTTAACTTTCGCTAAGGCTACTTTTAGGTCTGGGGACCATTCCTTACAGAATTCTATGGGTATGAGAGGGTTATTACTGTGAGAAGTTAAATAATTATAGTTTGTAAATTGCCAATTTTTGCTTATCCGTTACTTTTTCAGGCTCGTGTACAACAGCTCCTCCAAGTTAACGCAAATCAAAGCCATGAGATTCAGAACCTTCAAGCTATGGTAAGCATAAAACAGTCGAGAGGGGCCTGGGACGCTATGTACAAATGCATGCTGTTAGCTTGACATCTTGAGTAACTCCTGTGATTGCGCTGTTTGGCCAACAAATACTTATAATTTGTAATATATTGCCATATTGCCAAACTTCACTCCACTCCACATTAATCAGCGCAAAAATAAGTAAAGTAGTACAATGGAATCCTGATTTCTCAAGCCCTCGATTTCTCAAAAACCCGATAACTTGAACCAAAAGTCGTTTCCCTTGGATTTGTTTCACTGTGATTTTACCCCCGATATTTTGAACTCCCGATTTCTCAAACCAATTTTCGTTTCCTTTTGAGAAATCGGGATTCCACTGTAACACCATTTCTCTTATGCTTAGGTTCACAAGTTAGAAGACGAAAATAAATCGATAAGAAGTCAAATGGGAATTCTACATGGAAGTGATGATAATGTGTTTTCTCCTCCGGTGAGTAAAGTAAATTCCTTTTTGTCAATGCATGTATGATACATATATGAATGATACAGATGGACTACTGGTGAATGAATTGAAGAGAAAGAGATCTTCGCAGTTTGCATCAACTTATGCAGGAAAGCCTGAAGAATATTCATGCTTAAACAGGATTCATACCGCTTTTTCAAATAAGCCGTTTTTTAACCAATCAGGGGCGAAACCAAACCACACGTGACTTGGCTTATGTGCGCGTTTTCCCGCGCTTGGCACGGGTTCCATGTTTTTGCTTCGAGTTCTGATTGGTTCGTTATGTTTGTTGTGATTGGCCTGCCAAAGTTGTTTTCTTTTTGTTTTTATTTTAGGAGAGTCGTTAGAAATCTCTCTATCTTCACCTTCAAATTTTTTATGCCACTGGGCTAGGAAAAGAGGGATAATTATACTTCTTTAAGAGTTTTTTCACAGGTTACATGTTTTTCATTACACCAGGCATATCCGGACGCAAGTGACGAAGACGATAAAGTGGATATCGAAAACATCGAGCCATACGCTTCTCCAGGCTCTCTCCTAAATCGCTCTTCTCAGCCCACTACCCTGGGGCAGTCCCATACCGGAGATATAAGGGGATCTAAAACCGTCAATCCTTACGACAACGTGACAGACTCACCAGAGGAACCAGACGAAGAACGCCGATACCTTAATGTTGAAGAGATGAGGGAACACGAAAGAATGAGTTCTTGTGAGTGTATAGTGTTTGAGGAACCTTCGATTTTCTTCGGCCTTTATTAATGGTAATGGTACACAATTCACGACAATTTTAACGGCAATTTTGAATCCATGTTACACAAGACAACTTTTATGCAGCAACAGTCGAGTGTGTTACACAATACAATTTTTACATATCAGAAAATCCAACAGCAAGGAGATTTAAAAAAAAAACATTATTATTACCTCTTTCGTATTTTTCTAGTTTTCCTTCAATTTGAAAGTAATTTTGTACATCGCAAAAAATGAGTAATATATTGTGACGTAATTATATTTCCTAGTTGTCTTGAAGTAATAAATCAAACTCGAGATACAGTGTTTCATCCGATTTCCACCACCGAGAAAAGAGTTGAAAATACGACGCGCAGAGGAGTATTTTTGATAAAATTCTAGGTGTTTGGAAATCGGATGAAACACTGTCTCAAATGTTTGATATATCTTCTCAATCGACACAACACTTCAGGAGTAAATGTTGAAATAAAATCCTTAAAATCTGTGCTAATTAAGACCTTATATCCAAACCTCTGTCACGGTTTTCCTTTGTTATAAACTTGAAGAATTATTAATGAATTTATATTTGAGAATTCAATTTCTTTTCTTTTTTAGCGGACAGCCCTTTCGATGATCAATTGGATCGAGAGGCTGAGAAGCTGATCCACGCGGTGGATGATCTCGTTAATGAAGCCACGAAAGATACCAGACAGCATCCATCGCAAGAAGATGTAGTGCGGTGTACAGAGCAAATCACCAAGAAAATACAAGAACTGCTGCTGTCTGCACAGGCTGGAAGACACAGCTGGTAAACATCTAAACTCTCCTAACAGTTTGTCTTACATTTTATATGATTTACTGTAGGAGAATTGAGTTTTAAATCAAGGTGTTTCTCCTGAGATTATCAAGTACCGTACTTCATTCTTATGACCTCCTTGTCATAAAAAGATTGAAATATGTCAGGTATTGATCATACAGACTGCTTCCCGGCCAGCTTTTCATTTGTTGAGACCCCATGCGCGCTCCACACGCGCGAAGTCCACGTTTCTTGCGTGCAGCGTTTCAGTCGAGGGAACAAGTGCCGTTTCTGGCAAATCTTCGTTGAAGCATTCAATGAGTTTCCGAATCTTTAATTATCCTTTTTGGTATTTTTGGTATTGTGATCCTTAGATAGGGTTCCTTTAAATTGTATTAGCTAAACTGTAGTACCTAAACGTCCAGCTAAACGAAAAAGATTATGGTCTGAACTACCCGTTAAAGTATTAACGAAGCGATTTTTTCGATTTTCTACCTTTAAATAGGGTCAGGGGTTAAGAACCTTCGCGGCACACATCCTGAATTGACGGGAGTGCACACCCCCCCCCCTCCCCGGACTCGCCTCTAGAGAGTACTGCCCGAAGACAGTATTCATTTAATCCACCTTAAATTTCGCAGTTCACTAACCTATGTTTTCTTTCAGTTTTATCCCATGTTCAAGTAATATTTTCACTGCTGTTAATGACATGGCTACCTTGTTTCCGGAGGTAAGATTCAATTTGGTATATTTTGTCGTTGTTTTTTAGACAACTTTTCACGACAGTCGCCATTAGGCTACGTCATGTTGCTAAGCAACATCCCTTTCGAAAACCGCGGGCCTATTCTTTTCAGTGACTGGAATTTGACCACACTGTGGTACTCATTCCCCCAACGGTTTTGGGTACAGTTGAAGCTCTCGTAAGCGACCACCTCGGAGATTTAGAAAAAGTGGTCGTAACTAGAACTGGTCACATAGATAGAAGCTGGTCGTCTACGAGAGCCTTAAACTTGTCTAAAATCGGATACCACACTGTCAAAAACCTATTTACACTTCATATTGCTGTGTGCATTTTTGTAATGCAATGTTGACTGATTGCAATCAGTCTCTCAGGTGTGGTTGCTGACGCGAGTTGCAAAGAAAAAGCCCAGTTCATAAATCCCAAATGGTGGTTGCAGTGGCTTACGGCAGCTTTTAAATGCAGAGTTTTACTGAGAATTTAAACAGGGTTTTGTGAGGGTGAGGCCCAAGAAGAGCTTCAAGTATATTTGATTTCTAAACTGGCTGCATGTTTTACAGGACCCGGATGTGGACAGCATGCGCGTCTCACTTCAGCTGATGAAGAGCAGCGCCGCCAGGCTGCAGGTGGAATGCAAGAGTGCTGTGTTGCCAGGCAACACGGTAGATATGGCATTTCTTACTCAGCAGGTCATACAATGTGCTTATGACATCGCTAAGGCTGCTAAACAACTCGTCACAACGTTTTCAGTTGATTAGATCATCTCTAACGACCTAATATGTACTAGAAGATCCGTAGACTAAATCTATCTTTATCCCTTTCATTCCCAAGAGTATCCTTCAAAATTTGAAAAATAAATTAAAAATTGAAAATTAATGATTTAGGATTTATTCCAGAAATTCAAAAGTTAGACCCACTTTGTACAGCATAATAAACAGTTCCACCTGAAAGTACTGCTCGATAGCTTTCATTTGAATGGTCACACACTAGGTTTCCATCCACAGACTTAAAAGTTAGAACCACCTTGTACAGCATAATAAACAGTACCACATGAAAGTACTGCTCGATAGCTTTCATTTGAATGGTCACATACTAGGTTTCCATCCACAAACCTAAAGCTAGAACCACGTTAATTGACTTTTAGTTTGCCACTGGGAGTGAAAGGGTTCATCAAACTAGGGCTAGTGGTTATCAAGCATCGTAAATTATTTTTTTTACGAAGCTCATAGAACTGAAAACGAAATATTTTTATGTTAAATAAAATGAAAATTATTTTCGAAGCTAGTGAGCATCATTACAGAGCGTAGATCTATAAGTTTAACAGGAATCATTGCGTAAAAGGAAAAATTAATGAGGTTTTAGATGTCGGTGACCTTCTTGTGGAATATTTTGAACCTTGGGGAAAGCAAGGAATACTGATCTAGTCTCTGTAATTGCTTTATTTTGCTTCGTAGGAATAAATCAAATTTATATCTAGACTTGTTTACTTCTTAAAATTATATAATGCTAATTAGCTAGATAACGTGTGATTTTCTGTTTGGGCAGAACTTACAAATTTGTCTCTCGCGCGCGTTATCGCTGCGTGCGCTTCCCACGCGAGGAATGGCGGCATCCCTTGTAAATTGCGTGGTCGATTTAAAGCATTTGTTTCTGCTGAACCGTGTTTTAAGTTTGGTTTTGCATTATAAAAGCCTTGAGAGAATGTCGAACAGGGCTCGTACAGGTCCTTGAAATCCTGGTAAGTCCTGGAATTTTTATCTGGCATTTTCCAGGACTGAAAAATCCTGGATAACGGTCACAAAATAAACTAACTCGGGTGGAAGAATTTCTCGCAAAATGCGAAAAAGTATGTGTTGAAGAACAATTAGCTTGTTGATTTGAAGTCTTGAAAATCTACAGGAGTTCTGGAAAAGTTCTGGAAAATTGTTGCTGAAAAAGAGTACGAACCCTGGTCAAAGCGATAAAAGAAAATATACCTGACTTCTAGAATTGTTTAGCTATTGATAATGGTAGAGATACTTCCAATCATGCATCGTTATATAGGGTACAGTAATTTATTTATTATTACCAGGATGTTTGAGGCAGTTAAAATTAACACCAGCCAGGCGCCATCCCCATAAAATGTTTTGTTTCCCGTCGCCCGACCGACCCAATTTTTTCAAAAAGTCAGTTAAAAAAAAAGTTTCTGGTTTGATTGCCTGCGACCTTTTCTCGGGTGTTTCCAAGTTTAACATGCTCTGACATCTAAATCAGCCCTCGTAATGACTTCTTCAAACCCCGTTTAGAGTGATATCGGCATTTGTCAATATTTCGTTTCTCGGCTTTCCTTTTTTTTTTTTTCTTTTTTTTTTTTCAACCGACCGACCTTTCACGAGAGAGAAGGCGATGGGAAACGAAACATTTTAGGGGATGGCCTAACCGATTACCTTTCAGAAAGGCTTTAAAACAAAATAGAGACCGTACCTCGACTTACCCGTAATTAACGAATCAAGAAAAACGGAAACATTTTTTTATGAATGGGAGACGCTTGATTGAACAATTGTCGCTTTTCGAAAGTCTTCGGAAACACACCCGAAGTGTTTCTGATTATTATCTACCAATCAGAAATTAGCACGAGCACTTGTTGCCATGCAACGAAGAACCGTCATGTTAGTAAGCAACCGTGTTGGCGAGAAACGCGGGCTCAGTTTTGTAAATCTCGTATGATTTAAAGAAATGTTGGCTGTTTAGTTGCATTAGCGCTGCATCAGCTAAATAAACTGTCCTTCTTAAAGGACCTATGTCACGATAATTTAAGTCATTTTTGCGAAGTGCAAAATCACCTTCAAATTGAAGAAAGCCTCAAAATAATAGTTTACAAAGGTAGAAAAACACCAAAGAGGTAATAATTAGCCAAACAGGAACAAGGATGGTTGAGGATGGAGAAGATTAAGACGGATTGCGCACGGTGAACTTGAAAAAATTGGCCAATTTTTTCAAGATGCGCCATCCGTGACGTACTCCTTTAAACAATTTTTTTTTTTTACAATAAAAAAGTTAAGTGATTTTCTAATGACTATGTACTATATTATATAAATGTTATTATTAATCATACATTAATCCCAAATAATTATAACCATAAATGACACCTATCCATGTAAAAAAAAAGCGACGATAGAAGAAATTATTATGTAACTTGTTGTCTGTACGTTTAGCCTTTTACCAGTCATATCAGCTGTGGTCCTATTTCCATATCTTGCAGTGTCTAAAGAAAACCCAAGTGATCTTGAAATAGAAATGTTGAAATTAAAATGACTTCAATGTCGATAAGGACGCTTGTGTAGATATTGTTTGGAACTGTTTCGCCCTGAAGCAGGTATACGGGGAGCGCGGTGGCCCTTGGTTAGCGTGTTGGACTCTCCACAGCGGTCAAACGCACTGCGCACGCGCGGTTCCCGCCAAAACATCGCTTCCAAATGTCTAATTAATGGCCGTTTTCACACTAGAGACGGGAAACTCGTCTTGACGGAAAACTCATCTGACGGGTTTCTCGTCCTGGTGTGAATTCGAGACGAGTCTAACTACTTGTCAAATTCACGTTGAAGCTGAGGCGCGGTTACCTTTCCTTATCAAAATGTCAATTAAGGGCGAATTTAAGACGAGTTATCCGTCAACCTCGTCCCCACGGCCATCTCGGCTTTAAAGATGGCGGGTGGGAGCGAAGGAGACCCTGGCCAAGAGCAGGTCAAGTGTCACCAAAAATATTGGAGATTTTAATTGTTTCAACATAGGCGGCGGGCTCGCGATTGGCTAATTTTGTGGTCACGTGACCTGCTCTTTGCCAGGGTCTTCTTCGCGCCCACCCGCCATCTTGAAAGCGGTTATCCGTCACAGACGGGAAACTGCATGTTATACTACAGAATTATACTGCGACTTTTACTGCGAGTTATACTGTTGTTATACTGAGAGTTATACAAAGACCCAGGGTCGCTGAGGTCTTTGGATCCAGCGACCCAGAGAACCAAGAGACCCAGGGTCGCCGGGTCTTTGATACAGCGAACCAGAGAACCAGGGTCGCTGTGTCTTTGAATCCAGCGACCCAGAGACCTAGGGTCGTTGGGTCTTTGAATCCAGCGACCCAGAGACCCAGGTCGCGGGTCGCTGGATTCAAAGACCGGGCGATCCTCGGAGACCCAGGGTCGCTGGGTCTTTGAATCCAGCGACACAGAGACCCAGGGTCGCTGGGTCGCTGGGTCTTAGAATCCAGCGACCCAGAGACCCAGGGTCGCTGGGTCTTTGAATCCAGCGACCCAGAGACCCAGGGTCGTTGGGTCTTTGAATCCAGCGACCCAGAGACCCAGGGTCGCAGGGTCGCTGGGTCTTTCAATCCAGCGACCCAGATGACCCAGGGTCGCTGGGTCTTTGAATGCAGCAAACCAGAGACCCAGGGTCGCTGCGTCTTTGAATGCAGCGAACCAGAGACCCAGGGTGCTGGGTATTTGATTCCAGCGACCCAGAGACCCAGGGTCGCTGGGTCTTTGATTCCAGCGACCCAGAGACCCAGGGTCGCTGGGTCTTTGATCCACCGACCCAAAGACCCAGGGTCGCTGGGTCTTAGAATCCAGCGACCCAGAGACCCAGGGTCGCTGGGTCTTTGAATCCAGCGACCCAGGGTCGCTGGGTCTTTGAAATCAGCGACACAGAGACCCAGGGTCGCTGGGTCTTTGAATTCAGCGACACAGAGACCCAGGGTCGCTGGGTCTTTGAATGCAGCGAACCAGAGACCCAGGGTTGCTGGGTCTTTGAATCCAGCGACCCAGAGAACCAGGGTCGCTGGGTCTTTGAAACCAGCGACCCAGAGACCCAGGTTCGCTGGGTCTTTGAATCCTGCGACCCAGAGACCCAGGGTTGCTGGGTCTTTGAATCCAGCGACCCAGAGAACCAGGGTCGCTGGGTCTTTGAAACCAGCGACCCAGAGACCCAGGTTCGCTGGGTCTTTGAATCCAGCGACACAGAGACCCAGGGTCGCTGGGTCTTTGATCCACCGACCCAAAGACACAGGGTCGCTGGGTCTTTGAATCCAGCGACACAGAGACCCAGGGTCGCTGGGTCTTAGAATCCAGCGACCCAGAGACCCAGGGTCGTTGGGTCTTTGAATCCAGCGACAAAGAGACCGAAGGGTCGCTCCAGCGACCCAGAGACCCAGGGTCGCTGGGTCTTTGATCCACCGACCCAAAGAACCAGGGTCGCTGGATCTTTGAATCCAGCGACCCAGAGACCCAGGGTCGCTGGGTCTTTGATCCACCGACCCAAAGACGCAGGGTCGCTGGGTCTTTGAATCCAGCGACACAGAGACCCAGGGTCGCTGGGTCTTAGAATCCAGCCAACCAGAGACCCAGGGTCGCTGGGGTCTCTGGGTCGCTTGATTCTAAGACCCGGGTCGCTGGGTCTTTGAATCCAGCGACCCAGAGACCCAGGGTCGCTGGGTCTTAAAATCCAGCGGCCCAGAGACCCAGGGTCGCTGGCTCTTTGAACCCAGCGACCCAGAGTCCCAGGGTCGCTGGGTCTTTGATCCACCGACCCAAAGACCCAGGGTCGCTGGGTCTTTTAATCCAGCGACACAGAGACCCAGGGTCGCTGGGGTCTCTGGGTCGCTGGATTCTAAGACCCGGGTCGCTGTGTCTTTGAATCCAGCGACCCAGAGACCCAGGGTCGCTGGGTCTTTGAATTTCAGCGACACAGAGACGCTGGGTCTTTGAATCCAGCGACCCAGAGACCCAGGGTCGTTGGGTCTTTGAATCCAGCGACCCAGAGACCCAGGGGCGCTGGGTCTTTGAATCCAGCGACCCAGGTTCGCTGGGTCTTTGATTCCAGCGACCCAGAGACCCAGGGTCGCTGGGTCTTTGATCCAGCGACCCAAAGACCCTGGGTCGCTGGGTCTTAGAATCCAGCGACCCAGAGACCCAGGGTCGCTGGTTCTTTGAATCCAGCGACCCAGAGACCCAGGGTCGCTGGGTCTTTGATTCCAGCGACCCAGAGACCCAGGGTCGCTGGGTCTTTGATCCACCGACCCAAAGACCCAGGGTTTCTGGGTCTTTGATCCACCGACCCAAAGTCCCAGGGTCGCTGGGTCTTTGAATCCAGCGACACAGAGACCCAGCGTCGCTGGGTCTTAGAATCCAGCGACCCAGAGACCCAGGGTCGCTGGGTCTTTGAATCCAGCGACCCAGGTTCGCTTGGTCTTTGATTCCAGCGACCCAGAGACCCAGGGTCGCTGTGTCTTTGATACAGCGACCCAAAGACCCAGGGTCGCTGGGTCTTTGAATTCAGCGACACAGAGACCCAGGGTTGCTGGGGCTTTGATCCACCGACCCAAAGACCCAGGGTCGCTGGGTCTTTGATCCACCGACCCAAAGACCCAGGGTTGCTGGGTCTTTGATCCACCGACCCAAAGACCCAGGGTCGCTGGGTCTTTGATCCACCGACCCAAAGACCCAGGGTCGCTGGGTCTTTGATCCAGCGACTCAAAGACCCAGGGTCGCTGGGTCTTTGAATCCAGCGACCCAGAGACCCAGGGTCGCTGGGTCTTTGATCCTCCGACCCAAAGACCCAGGGTCGCTGGGTCTTTGAATCCAGCGACCCAGAGACTCAGGGTCGCTTGGTCTTTGAATCCAGCGACCCAGAGACTCAGGATCGCTGGGTCTTTGAATCCATCGACCCAGAGACCCAGGGTCGCTTGGTCTTTGATTCCAGCGACCCAGAGACCCAGGGTCGCTTGGTCTTTGAATCCAGCGACCCAGGGTCGCTGGGTCTTTGATCCAGAGTCCCAGGGTCGCTGGGTCTTTGAATCCAGCGACCCAGAGACTCAGGGTCGCTGGGTCTTTGAATCCAGCGACCCAGAGACCCAGGTTCGCTGGGTCTTTGAATCCAGCGACACAGAGACCCAGGGTCGCTGGGTCTTTGATCCACCGACCCAAAGACACAGGGTCGCTGGGTCTTTGAATCCAGCGACACAGAGACCCAGGGTCGCTGGGTCTTAGAATCCAGCGACCCAGAGACCCAGGGTCGTTGGGTCTTTGAATCCAGCGACAAAGAGACCGAAGGGTCGCTCCAGCGACCCAGAGACCCAGGGTCGCTGGGTCTTTGATCCACCGACCCAAAGAACCAGGGTCGCTGGATCTTTGAATCCAGCGACCCAGAGACCCAGGGTCGCTGGGTCTTTGATCCACCGACCCAAAGACGCAGGGTCGCTGGGTCTTTGAATCCAGCGACACAGAGACCCAGGGTCGCTGGGTCTTAGAATCCAGCCAACCAGAGACCCAGGGTCGCTGGGGTCTCTGGGTCGCTTGATTCTAAGACCCGGGTCGCTGGGTCTTTGAATCCAGCGACCCAGAGACCCAGGGTCGCTGGGTCTTAAAATCCAGCGGCCCAGAGACCCAGGGTCGCTGGCTCTTTGAACCCAGCGACCCAGAGTCCCAGGGTCGCTGGGTCTTTGATCCACCGACCCAAAGACCCAGGGTCGCTGGGTCTTTTAATCCAGCGACACAGAGACCCAGGGTCGCTGGGGTCTCTGGGTCGCTGGATTCTAAGACCCGGGTCGCTGTGTCTTTGAATCCAGCGACCCAGAGACCCAGGGTCGCTGGGTCTTTGAATTTCAGCGACACAGAGACGCTGGGTCTTTGAATCCAGCGACCCAGAGACCCAGGGTCGTTGGGTCTTTGAATCCAGCGACCCAGAGACCCAGGGGCGCTGGGTCTTTGAATCCAGCGACCCAGGTTCGCTGGGTCTTTGATTCCAGCGACCCAGAGACCCAGGGTCGCTGGGTCTTTGATCCAGCGACCCAAAGACCCTGGGTCGCTGGGTCTTAGAATCCAGCGACCCAGAGACCCAGGGTCGCTGGTTCTTTGAATCCAGCGACCCAGAGACCCAGGGTCGCTGGGTCTTTGATTCCAGCGACCCAGAGACCCAGGGTCGCTGGGTCTTTGATCCACCGACCCAAAGACCCAGGGTTTCTGGGTCTTTGATCCACCGACCCAAAGTCCCAGGGTCGCTGGGTCTTTGAATCCAGCGACACAGAGACCCAGCGTCGCTGGGTCTTAGAATCCAGCGACCCAGAGACCCAGGGTCGCTGGGTCTTTGAATCCAGCGACCCAGGTTCGCTTGGTCTTTGATTCCAGCGACCCAGAGACCCAGGGTCGCTGTGTCTTTGATACAGCGACCCAAAGACCCAGGGTCGCTGGGTCTTTGAATTCAGCGACACAGAGACCCAGGGTTGCTGGGGCTTTGATCCACCGACCCAAAGACCCAGGGTCGCTGGGTCTTTGATCCACCGACCCAAAGACCCAGGGTTGCTGGGTCTTTGATCCACCGACCCAAAGACCCAGGGTCGCTGGGTCTTTGATCCACCGACCCAAAGACCCAGGGTCGCTGGGTCTTTGATCCAGCGACTCAAAGACCCAGGGTCGCTGGGTCTTTGAATCCAGCGACCCAGAGACCCAGGGTCGCTGGGTCTTTGATCCTCCGACCCAAAGACCCAGGGTCGCTGGGTCTTTGAATCCAGCGACCCAGAGACTCAGGGTCGCTTGGTCTTTGAATCCAGCGACCCAGAGACTCAGGATCGCTGGGTCTTTGAATCCATCGACCCAGAGACCCAGGGTCGCTTGGTCTTTGATTCCAGCGACCCAGAGACCCAGGGTCGCTTGGTCTTTGAATCCAGCGACCCAGGGTCGCTGGGTCTTTGATCCAGAGTCCCAGGGTCGCTGGGTCTTTGAATCCAGCGACCCAGAGACTCAGGGTCGCTGGGTCTTTGAATCCAGCGACCCAGAGACCCAGGTTCGCTGGGTCTTTGAATCCAGCGACACAGAGACTCAGGGTCGCTGGGTCTTTGAATCCAGCGACCCAGAGTCCCAGGGTCGCTGGGTCTTTGAATCCAGCGACCCAGAGACTCACGGTCGCTGGGTCTTTGAATCCAGCGACCCAGAGACTCAGGGTCGCTGGGTCTTTGAATCCAGCGACACAGAAACCATGGTCGCTGGGTCTTTGATCTAGCGACCCAAAGACCCAGGGTCGCTGGGTCTTTGGATCCATTGACCCAGACACCCAGGGTCGCCGGGTCTTTGAATGCAGCGACGCAGAGACCCAGGGTCGCTGGGTCTTTGATGCACCGACCCAAAGACGCAGGGTCGCTGGGTCTTTGAATCCATCGACCCAGAGACCCAGGGTCGCATGGTCTTTGATTCCAGCGACCCAGAGACCCAGGGTCGCTTGGTCTTTGAATCCAGCGACCCAGGGTCGCTGGGTCTTTGATCCAGAGTCCCAGGGTCGCTGGGTCTTTGAATCCAGCGACCCAGAGACTCAGGGTCGCTGGGTCTTTGAATCCAGCGACCCAGAGACCCAGGTTCGCTGGGTCTTTGAATCCAGCGACCCAGAGACTCAGGGTCGCTGGGTCTTTGAATCCAGCGACCCAGAGTCCCAGGGTCGCTGGGTCTTTGAATCCAGCGACCCAGAGACTCACGGTCGCTGGGTCTTTGAATCCAGCGACCCAGAGACTCAGGGTCGCTGGGTCTTTGAATCCAGCGACACAGAAACCATGGTCGCTGGGTCTTTGATCTAGCGACCCAAAGACCCAGGGTCGCTGGGTCTTTGGATCCATTGACCCAGACACCCAGGGTCGCCGGGTCTTTGAATGCAGCGACGCAGAGACCCAGGGTCGCTGGGTCTTTGATGCACCGACCCAAAGACGCAGGGTCGCTGGGTCTTTGAATCCAGCGACACAGAGACCCAGGGTCGCTGGGTCTTAGAATCCAGCGAACCAGAGACCCAGGGTCGCTGGGGTCTCTGGGTCGCTTGATTCTAAGACCCGGGTCGCTGGGTCTTTGAATCCAGCGACCCAGAGACCCAGGGTCGCTGGGTCTTAAAATCCAGCGGCCCAGAGACCCAGGGTCGCTGGCTCTTTGAATCCAGCGACCCAGAGTCCCAGGGTCGCTGGGTCTTAGAATCCAGCGAACCAGAGACCCAGGGTCGCTGGGGTCTCTGGGTCGCTTGATTCTAAGACCCGGGTCGCTGGGTCTTTGAATCCAGCGACCCAGAGACCCAGGGTCGCTGGGTCTTAAAATCCAGCGGCCCAGAGACCCAGGGTCGCTGGCTCTTTGAACCCAGCGACCCAGAGTCCCAGGGTCGCTGGGTCTTTTGATCCACCGACCCAAAGACCCAGGGTCGCTGGGTCTTTTAATCCAGCGACACAGAGACCCAGGGTCGCTGGGGTCTCTGGGTCGCTGGATTCTAAGACCCGGGTCGCTGTGTCTTTGAATCCAGCGACCCAGAGACCCAGGGTCGCTGGGTCTTTGAATTTCAGCGACACAGAGACGCTGGGTCTTTGAATCCAGCGACCCAGAGACCCAGGGTCGTTGGGTCTTTGAATCCAGCGACCCAGAGACCCAGGGGCGCTGGGTCTTTGAATCCAGCGACCCAGGTTCGCTGGGTCTTTGATTCCAGCGACCCAGAGACCCAGGGTCGCTGGGTCTTTGATCCAGCGACCCAAAGACCCGGGTCGCTGGGTCTTAGAATCCAGCGACCCAGAGACCCAGGGTCGCTGGTTCTTTGAATCCAGCGACCCAGAGACCCAGGGTCGCTGGGTCTTTGATTCCAGCGACCCAGAGACCCAGGGTCGCTGGGTCTTTGATACACCGACCCAAAGACCCAGGGTTTCTGGGTCTTTGATCCACCGACCCAAAGTCCCAGGGTCGCTGGGTCTTTGAATCCAGCGACACAGAGACCCAGCGTCGCTGGGTCTTAGAATCCAGCGACCCAGAGACCCAGGGTCGCTGGGTCTTTGAATCCAGCGACCCAGGTTCGCTTGGTCTTTGATTCCAGCGACCCAGAGACCCAGGGTCGCTGTGTCTTTGATCCAGCGACCCAAAGACCCAGGGTCGCTGGGTCTTTGAATTCAGCGACACAGAGACCCAGGGTTGCTGGGGCTTTGATCCACCGACCCAAAGACCCAGGGTCGCTGGGTCTTTGATCCACCGACCCAAAGACCCAGGGTTGCTGGGTCTTTGATCCACCGACCCAAAGACCCAGGGTCGCTGGGTCTTTGATACACCGACCCAAAGACCCAGGGTCGCTGGGTCTTTGATCCAGCGACTCAAAGACCCAGGGTCGCTGGGTCTTTGAATCCAGCGACCCAGAGACCCAGGGTCGCTGGGTCTTTGATCCTCCGACCCAAAGACCCAGGGTCGCTGGGTCTTTGAATCCAGCGACCCAGAGACTCAGGGTCGCTTGGTCTTTGAATCCAGCGACCCAGAGACTCAGGGTCGCTGGGTCTTTGAATCCATCGACCCAGAGACCCAGGGTCGCTTGGTCTTTGATTCCAGCGACCCAGAGACCCAGGGTCGCTTGGTCTTTGAATCCAGCGACCCAGGGTCGCTGGGTCTTTGATCCAGAGTCCCAGGGTCGCTGGGTCTTTGAATCCAGCGACCCAGAGACTCAGGGTCGCTGGGTCTTTGAATCCAGCGACCCAGAGACTCACGGTCGCTGGGTCTTTGAATCCAGCGACCCAGAGACTCAGGGTCGCTGGGTCTTTGAATCCAGCGACACAGAAACCCAGGGTCGCTGGGTCTTTGATCTAGCGACCCAAAGACCCAGGGTCGCTGGGTCTTTGGATCCATTGACCCAGACACCCAGGGTCGCCGGGTCTTTGAATGCAGCGACGCAGAGACCCAGGGTCGCTGGGTCTTTGATCCACCGACCCAAAGACGCAGGGTCGCTGGGTCTTTGAATCCAGCGACACAGAGACCCAGGGTCGCTGGGTCTTAGAATCCAGCGAACCAGAGACCCAGGGTCGCTGGGGTCTCTGGGTCGCTTGATTCTAAGACCCGGGTCGCTGGGTCTTTGAATCCAGCGACCCAGAGACCCAGGGTCGCTGGGTCTTAAAATCCAGCGGCCCAGAGACCCAGGGTCGCTGGCTCTTTGAATCCAGCGACCCAGAGTCCCAGGGTCGCTGGGTCTTTGATCCACCGACCCAAAGACCCGGGGTCGCTGGGTCTTTTAATCCAGCACACAGAGACCCAGGGTCGCTGGGGTCTCTGGGTCGCTGGATTCTAAGACCCGGGTCGCTGTGTCTTTGAATCCAGCGACCCAGAGACCCAGGGTCGCTGGGTCTTTGCATCCAGCGACCCAGAGACTCACGGTCGCTGGGTCTTTGAATCCAGCGACCCAGAGACTCAGGGTCGCTGGGTCTTTGAATCCAGCGACACAGAAACCCAGGGTCGCTGGGTCTTTGATCTAGCGACCCAAAGACCCAGGGTCGCTGGGTCTTTGGATCCATTGACCCAGACACCCAGGGTCGCCGGGTCTTTGAATGCAGCGACGCAGAGACCCAGGGTCGCCGGGTCTTTGAATCCAGCGACCCAGAGACCCAGGGTCGCTGGGTCTTTCAATCCAGCGACCCAGATGACCCAGGGTCGCTGGGTCTTTGAATGCAGCGACACAGAGACCCAGGGTCGCTGGGTCTTTGAATCCAGCGACCCAGGGTCGCTGGGTCTTTGAATCCAGCGACACAGAGACCCAGGGTCGCTGGGTCTTTGATCCACCGACCCAAAGACCCAGGGTCGCTGGGTCTTTGAATGCAGCGACACAGAGACCCAGGGTCGCTGGGTCGTTGGGTCTTTGAATCCAGCGACAAAGAGACCCAAGGGTCGCTCCAGCGACCCAGAGACCCAGGGTCGCTGGGTCTTTGATCCACCGACCCAAAGAACCAGGGTCGCTGGGTCTTTGATCCACCGACCCAAAGACCCAGGGTCGCTGGGTCTTAGAATCCAGCGACCCAGAGACCCAGGGTCGCTGGGTCTTTGATCCACCGACCCAAAGACGCAGGGTCGCTGGGTCTTTGAAACCAGCGACACAGAGACCCAGGGTCGCTGGGTCTTAGAATCCAGCGAACCAGAGACCCAGGGTCGCTGGGGTCTCTGGGTCGCTTGATTCTAAGACCCGGGTCGCTGGGTCTTTGAATCCAGCGACCCAGAGACCCAGGGTCGCTGGGTCTTAAAATCCAGCGGCCCAGAGACCAAGGGTCGCTGGGGTCTCTGGGTCGCTGGATTCTAAGACCAGGGTCGCTGTGTCTTTGAATCCAGCGACCCAGAGACCCAGGGTCGCTGGGTCTTTGAATCCAGCGACCCAGAGACTCAGGGTCGCTTGGTCTTTGAATCCAGCGACCCAGAGACTCAGGGTCGCTTGGTCTTTGAATCCATCGACCCAGAGACCCAGGGTCGCTTGGTCTTTGATTCCAGCGACCCAGAGACCCAGGGTCGCTTGGTCTTTGAATCCAGCGACCCAGGGTCGCTGGGTCTTTGATCCAGAGACCCAGGGTCGCTGGGTCTTTGAATCCAGCGACCCAGAGACTCAGGGTCGCTGGGTCTTTGAATCCAGCGACCCAGAGACTCACGGTCGCTGGGTCTTTGAATCCAGCGACCCAGAGACTCAGGGTCGCTGGGTCTTTGAATCCAGCGACACAGAAACCCAGGGTCGCTGGGTCTTTGATCTAGCGACCCAAAGACCCAGGGTCGCTGGGTCTTTGGATCCATTGACCCAGACATCCAGGGTCGCCGGGTCTTTGAATGCAGCGACGCAGAGACCCAGGGTCGCCGGGTCTTTGAATCCAGCGACCCAGATGACCCAGGGACGCTGGGTCTTTGAATGCAGCGACACAGAGACCCAGGGTCGCTGGGTCTTTGAGTTCAGCGACCCAGAGACCCAGGGTCGCTGGGTCTTTGAATCCAGCGACCCAGGGTCGCTGGGTCTTTGAATCCAGCGACACAGAGACCCAGGGTCGCTGGGTCTTTGATCCACCGACCCAAAGACCCAGGGTCGCTGGGTCTTTGAATGCAGCGACACAGAGACCCAGGGTCGCTGGGTCGTTGGGTCTTTGAATCCAGCGACAAAGAGACCCAAGGGTCGCTCCAGCGACCCAGAGACCCAGGGTCGCTGGGTCTTTGATCCACCGACCCAAAGACCCAGGGTCGCTGGGTCTTTGATCCACCGACCCAGAGACCCAGGGTCGCTGAGTCTTTGAATCCAGCGACCCAGAGACCCAGGGTCGCTGGGTCTTAGATTCCAGCGACCCAGAGACCCAGGGTCGCTGGATCTTTGATCCATCGACCCAAAGACGCAGGGTCGCTGGGTCTTTGAATCCAGCGACCCAGAGACCCAGGGTCGCTGGGTCTTTGATCCACCGACCCAAAGACGCAGGGTCGCTGGGTCTTTGATTCCAGCGACACAGAGACCCAGGGTCTCTGGGTCTTTGATCCACCCACCCAAAGACGCAGGGTCGCTGGGTCTTTGAATCCAGCGACACAGAGACCCAGGGTCGCTGGGTCTTAGAATCCAGAGACCCAGAGACCCAGGGTCGCTGGGGTCTCTGGGTCGCTGGATTCTAAGACCCGGGTCGCTGTGTCTTTGAATCCAGCGAACCAGAGACCCAGGGTCGCTGGGTCTTTGATCCACCGACCCAAAGACCCAGGGTTGCTGGGTCTTTGATCCACCGACCCAAAGACCCAGGGTCGCTGGGTCTTTGAATCCAGCGACCCAGAGACAGGGTCGCTGGGTCTTAGAATCCAGCGACCCAGAGACCCAGGGTCGCTTGGTCTTTGAATCCAGCGACCCAGAGACCCAGGGTCGCTGTGTTTTAGAATCCAGCGACCCAGAGACCCAGGGTCGCTGAGTCTTTGAATCCAGCGACCCAGAGACAGGGTCGCTGGGTCTTAGAATCCAGCGACCCAGAGACCCAGGGTCGCTTGGTCTTTGAATCCAGCGACCCAGAGACCCAGGGTCGCTGTGTTTTAGAATCCAGCGACCCAGAGACCCAGGGTCGCTGGGTCTTTGAATCCAGCGACCCAGACCAGGGTCGCTGGGTCTTAGAATCCAGCGACCCAGAGACCCAGGGTCGCTGGGTCTTTGATCCACCGACCCAAAGACCCAGGGTCGCTGGGTCTTTGAATCCAGCGACACAAAGACCCAGCGTCGCTGGGTCTTAGAATCCAGCGACCCAGAGACCCAGGGTCTCTGGGTCACTGGATTCATAGACCCAGCGACCCTGTGTCTCTGGGTCGCTGAATTCAAAGACCCACAGACCCTGGGTCTCTGGGTCGCTGGATTCATAGACCCAGCGACCCTGGGTCTCTGGGTCGCTGGATTCAAAGAACCACAGACCCTGGGTCTCTGGGTCGCTGAATTCAAAGACCCACAGACCCTGGGTCTCTGGGTCGCTGGATTCATAGACCCAGCGACCCTGGGTCTCTGGGTCTCTGGGTCGCTGGATTCAATGACCCAGCGACCCTGGGTCTCTGGGTTGTTGGATTCACAGACCCAGCAACCCTGGGTCTCTGGGTCGTTGGATTCATAGACCCAGCGACCCTGGGTCTCTGGGTCGCTGGATTCAAAGACCCACAGACCCTGGGTCTCTGGGTCGCTGAATTCAAAGACCCACAGACTCTGGGTCTCTGGGTCGCTGAATTCAAAGACCCACAGACCCTGGGTCTTTGGGTCGCTGGATTCATAGACCCAGCGACCCTGGGTCTCTGGGTCGCTGGATTCAAAGACCCACAGACCCTGGGTCTTTGGGTCGCTGGATTCATAGACCCAGCGACCCTGGGTCTCTGGGTCGCTGGATTCAAAGACCCACAGACCCTGGGTCTCTGCGTCGCTGAATTCAAAGACCCACAGACCCTGGGTCTCTGGGTCGCTGAATTCAAAGACCCACAGACCCTGGGTCTCTGGGTCGCTGGATTCATAGACCCAGCGACCCTGGGTCTCTGGGTCGCTGGATTCATAGACCCAGCGACCCTGGGTCTCTGGGTCGCTGGATTCAAAGACCCACAGACCCTGGGTCTCTGGGTCGCTGAATTCAAAGACCCACAGACCCTGGATCTCTGGGTCGCTGGATTCACAGACCCAGCGACCCTGGGTCTCTGGGTCGTGGGATTCATTGACCCAGCGACCCTGGGTCTCTGGGTCGCTGGATTCAAAGACCCACAGACCCTGGGTCTCTGGGTCGCCCGAATTCAAAGACCCACAGACTCTGGGTCTCTGGGTCGCTGAATTTAAAGACGCACAGACCCTGGGTCTTTGGGTCGCTGGATTCATAGACCCAGCGACCCTGGGTCTCTGGGTCGCTGGATTCAAAGACCCACAGACCCTGGGTCTCTGGGTCGCTGAATTCAAAGACCGACAGACCCTGGGTCTCTGGGTCGCTGAATTCAAAGACCCACAGACCCTGGGTATCTGGGTCGCTGAATTCAAAGACCCACAGACCCTGGGTCTCTGGGTCGCTGGATTCATAGACCCACAGACCCTGGGTCTCTGGGTCGCTGGATTCATAGACCCAGCGACCCTGGGTCTCTGGGTCTCTGGGTCGCTGGATTCAATGACGCAGCGACCCTAGGTCTCTGGGTCGCTGGATTCAATGACACAGCGACCCCTGACTCGTCCCCAGTCGTCTCTCTTGTCTCCTGTTAATATTTAGCGCGGCCGAGGGGAGCGCAAGGGGTGATGGAAGGAGGAAAGGCGGGAGACGACTGGCAGATCCTGTTTCCAAGATGGCGGACAGAGCAATGGCGGCGTTTTGATGAAATAGGCGCTATTAAAAGAGAACGCTTTCCGCCGCCCTTTGAAGCTAAAATCTGCTCTGCCGTAAACAATCGCGAGGTTTTGTTTACAGTCAAAGTCTTATTTGCACACCACACAACTCTTCTACGCAGTTCTACGACGATTGCCGTTTACTTCTGGTACAGAGACCTCAGACTAACTAGATCGTTTCCAAAATACTTCCCTTAAGCGTCTACGAACTTGTATTTATTTCTCATTTACACGAGAAAGTCAAACTTCAACTGAAAGCTACGTTAAACGTCTGTTTCCTTTCGCTCTGTGGTGTCCTACAGTTTCCTGTGGAAGTGTTGTGATTATTTGGGTCAAGGGGTCAAACTGATCATGACAGCTAAATTTAAAATCTCATATTTTCAAGGATCCGCACTTCAGGCTTTTATATCTCTCAATGAACTTACGGCCGAAAAGTTGTAGCCTTTGCAGTGCCAATTTATTCTGGAAACGAGCGGCTCAGCTAAAATTGCAAAACCCGGCCAGGAATATAAATTACGTAGCATTCGCGGCACTCAAATCACACAGAGAAAATGACTCGCACACTTACACGACGACACATCAATATTGTAATACAAAATTAAGGTTTAATTTAGGGATCCATACCTCTCAATAAATACAAAATCATACTTCCTCTCTTCAAATGTTCAGCGCGCGTTTCTGCTTGTAAGCTTATGTCGTCGAAGGGTTGTAAACATCGCGAGTAACTCGACTTTAGCAAGCGTCTTGACCGGTTCGCTGATGTTCTATTAAATACACCCGTAAAAAATGCCTTTCTAACGGCCAGACATCACTGAAACTTCGTCAACTACGCCATTCCACAACTCTGAGTGCATGGAAAAGAAATAATCGAAGAAAAACGGCCTCGCGCAACTTTTCGACTCTTGGCACAACTTTTCGACACAGGATCTGCCAGTCGTCTCTCTCCTTCGCTTTCCTCCTTCCCAGCATCCCCCGCGACTTGCCATTCCCAACAAAGGACTTCTCTTCTCGTTAATATTAACAGGAGACAAGAGAGACGACTGGGGACGAGTCAGCAGCGACCCTGGGTCTCTGGGTTGTTGGATTCACACACCCAGCGACCCTGGGTCTCTGGGTCGTTGGATTCATAGACCCAGCGACCCTGCGTCTCTGGGTCGCTGGATTCAAAGACCCACAGACCCTGGGTCTCTGGGTCGCTGAATTCATAGACCCACAGATCCTGGATTTCTGGGTCGCTGAATTCAAATACCCACAGACCCTGGGTCTCTGGGTCGCTGGATTCATAGACCCAGCGACCCTGGGTCTCTGGGTCGCTGGATTCAATGACCCAGCGACCCTGGGTCTCTGGGATTTTGGATTCACAGACCAGCGACCCTGGGTCTCTGGGTCGTTGGATTCATAGACCCAGCGACCCTGGGTCTCTGGGTCGCTGGATTCAAAGACCCACAGACCCTGGGTCTCTGGGTCGCTGAATTCAAAGACCCACAGACCCTGGGTCTCTGGGTCGCTGGATTCATAGACCCAGCGACCCTGGGTCTCTGGGTCTCTGGGTCGATGGATTCAATGACCCAGCGAACCTCGGTCTCTGGGTTGTTGGATTCACAGACCCAGCGACCCTGGGTCTCTGGGTCGTTGGATTCATAGACCCACAGACCCTGGGTCTCTGGGTCGCTGGATTCATAGACCCAGCGACCCTGGGTCTCTGGGTCGCTGGATTCAAAGACCCACAGACCCTGGGTCTCTGGGTCGCTGAATTCAAAGACCCACAGACCCTGGGTCTCTGGGTCGCTGAATTCAAAGACCCCCAGACCCTGGGTCTCTGGGTCGCTGGATTCATAGACCCAGCGATCCTGGGTCTCTGGGTCGCTGGATTCAAAGACCCACAGACCCTGGGTCTCTGTGTCGATGAATTCAAAGACCCACAAACCCTGGGTCTCTGGGTCGCTGAAATCAAAGACCCACAGACCCTGGGTCTCTGGGTCGCTGGATTCATAGACCCAGCGACCCTGGGTCTCTGGGTCGCTGGATTCAAAGACTCACAGACACTGGGTCTCTGGGTCGCTGGATTCATAGACCCAGCGACCCTGGGTCACTGGGTCGCTGGAATCAAAGACCCACAGACCCTGGGACTCTGGGACGCTGAATTCAAAGACCCACAGACCCTGGGTCTCTGGCTCGCTGAATTCAAAGACCCACAGACCCTGGGTCTCTGGGTCGCTGGATTCATAGACGCAGCGACCCTAGGTCTCTGGGTCGCTGGATTCAAAGACCCACAGACCCTGGGTCTCTGGGTCGCTGAATTCAAAGACCCATAGACCCTGGGTCTCTGGGTCGCTGGATTCATAGACCCAGCGACACTGGGTCTCTGGGTCGCTGAATTCAAAGACCCACAGACCCTGGTTCTCTGGGTCGCTGAATTCAAAGACCCACAGACTCTGGGTCTCTGGGTCGCTGGATTCATAGACCCAGCGACCCTGGGTCTCTGTGTCGCTGGATTCAAAGACCCACAGACCCTGGGTCTCTGGGTCGCTGGATTAAAAGACCCACAGACCCTGGGTCTCTGGGTCGCTGAATTCAAAGACCCACAGACCCTGGGTCTCTGGGTCGCTGGATTCATAGAGCCAGCGAACCTGGGTCTCTGGGTCGCTGGATTCAAAGACGCACAGACCCTGGGTCTCTGGGTCGCTGAATTCAAAGACCCACGGACCCTGGGTCTCTGGGTCGCTGGATTCATAGACCCAGCGACCCTGGGTCTCTGGGTCTCTGGGTCGCTGGATTCAATGACACAGCGACCCTGGGTCTCTGGGTTGTTGGATTCACACACCCAGCGACCCTGGGTCTCTGGGTCGTTGGATTCATAGACCCAGCGACCCTGCGTCTCTGGGTCGCTGGATTCAAAGACCCACAGACCCTGGGTCTCTGGGTCGCTGAATTCATAGACCCACAGATCCTGGGTCTCTGGGTCGCTGAATTCAAATACCCACAGACCCTGGGTCTCTGGGTCGCTGGATTCATAGACCCAGCGACCCTGGGTCTCTGGGTCGCTGGATTCAAAGACCCACAGACCCTGGGTCTCTGGGTCGCTAAATTCAAAGACCCACAGACCCTGGGTCTCTGGGTCGCTGGATTCATAGACCCAGCGACACTGGGTCTCTGGGTCTCTGGGTTGCTGGATTCAATGACCTAGCGACCCTGGGTCTGTGGGTTGTTGGATTCATAGACCCAGCGACCCTGGGTCTCTGGGTCGTTGGATTCATAGACCCAGCGACCCTGGGTCTCTGGGTCGCTGGATTCAAAGACCCACAGACCCTGGGTCTCTGGGTAGCTGAATTCAAAGACCCACAGACCCTGGGTCTCTGGGTCGCTGGATTCATAGACCCACAGACCCTGGGTCTCTGGGTCGCTGAATTCAAAGACCCACAGACCCTGGGTCTCTGGGTCGCTGGATTCATAGACCCAGCGACCCTGGGTCTCTGGGTCTCTGGGTCTCTGGGTCTCTGGGTCGCTGGATTCAATGACCCAGCGAACCTGGGTCTCTGGGTTGTTGGATTCACAGACCCAGCGACCCTGAATCTCTGGGTCGTTGGATGCATAGACCCAGCGACCCTGGGTCTCTGGGTCGCTGGATTCAAAGACCCACAGACCCTAGGTCTCTGGGTTGCTGAATTCATAGACCCACAGATCCTGGGTCGCTGGGTCGCTGAATTCAAATACCCACAGACCCTGGGTCTCTGGGTCGCTGGATTCATAGACCCAGCGACCCTGGGTCTCTGGGTCGCTGGATTCAAAGACCCACAGACCCTGGGTCTCTGGGTCGCTAAATTCAAAGACCCACAGACCCTGGGTCTCTGGGTCGCTGGATTCATAGACCCAGCGACCCTGGGTCTCTGGGTCTCTGGGTTGCTGGATTCAATGACCTAGCGACCCTGGGTCTGTGGGTTGTTGGATTCACAGACCCAGCGACCCTGGGTCTCTGGGTCGTTGGATTCATAGACCCAGCGACCCTGGGTCTCTGGGTCGCTGGATTCAAAGACCCACAGACCCTGGGTCTCTGGGTCGCTGAATTCAAAGACCCACAGACCCTGGGTCTCTGGGTCGCTGGATTCATAGACCCACAGACCCTGAGTCTCTGGGTCGCTGAATTCAAAGACCCACAGACCCTGGGTCTCTGGGTCGCTGGATTCATAGACCCAACGACCCTGGGTCTCTGGGTCTCTGGGTCTCTGGGTCTCTGGGTCGCTGGATTCAATGACCCAGCGAACCTGGGTCTCTGGGTTGTTGGATTCACAGACCCAGCGACCCGGGATCTCTGGGTCGTTGGATTCATAGACCCAGCGACCCTGGGTCTCTGGGTCGCTGGATTCAAAGACCCACAGACCCTGGGTCTCTGGGTCGCTGGATTCATAGACCCAGCGACCCTGGGTCTCTTGGTCGCTGGATTCAAAGACCCACAGACCCTGGGTCTCTGGGTCGCCGAATTCAAAGACCCCCAGACCCTGGGTCTCTGGGTCGCTGGATTCATAGACCCAGCGACCCTGGGTCTCTGGGTCGCTGAATTCAAAGACCCACAGACCCTGGGTCTCTGGGTCGCTGGATTCATAGACGCAGCGACCCTAGGTCTCTGGGTCGCTGGATTCAAAGACCCACAGACCCTGGGTCTCCGGGTCGCTGAATTCAAAGACCCATAGACCCTGGGTCTCTGGGTCGCTGGATTCATAGACCCAGCGACACTGGGTCTCTGGGTCGCTGGATTCAAAGACCCACAGACCCTGGGTCTCTGGGTCGCTGAATTCAAAGACCCATAGACCCTGGGTCTCTGGGTCGCTGGATTCATAGACCCAGCGACACTGGGTCTCTGGGTCGCTGAATTCAAAGACCCACAGACCCTGGTTCTCTGGGTCGCTGAATTCAAAGACCCACAGACCCTGGGTCTCTGGGTCGCTGGATTCATAGACCCAGCGACCCTGGGTCTCTGTGTCGCTGGATTCAAAGACCCACAGACCCTGGGTCTCTGGGTCGCTGGATTAAAAGACCCACAGACCCTGGGTCTCTGGGTCGTTGGATTCATAGACCCAGAGACCCTGGGTCTCTGGGTCGCTGGATTCATAGACCCAGCGACCCTGGGTCTCTGGGTCGCTGGATTCAAAGACCCACAGACCCTGGGTCTCTGGGTCGCTGAATTCAAAGACCCACAGACCCTGGGTCTCTGGGTCGCTGGATTCATAGACCCAGCGACCCTGGGTCTCTGGGTCTCTGGGTCGCTGGATTCAATGACACAGCGACCCTGGGTCTCTGGGTTGTTGGATTCACACACCCAGCGACCCTGGGTCTCTGGGTCGTTGGATTCATAGACCCAGCGACCCTGCGTCTCTGGGTCGCTGGATTCAAAGACCCACAGACCCTGGGTCTCTGGGTCGCTGAATTCATAGACCCACAGATCCTGGGTCTCTGGGTCGCTGAATTCAAAGACCCACAGACCCTGGGTCTCTGGGTCTGTGAATCCAACAACCCAGAGACCCAGGGTCGCTGGGTCATTGAATCCAGCGACCCAGAGACCCAGAGACCCAGGGTCGCTGGGTCTATGAATCCAGCGACCCAGAGACCCAGGGTCTGTGGGTCTTTGAATTCAGCGACCCAGAGACCCAGTGTCTGTGGGTCTTTGAATCCAGCGACCCAGAGACCCAGGGTCGCTGGGTCTATGAATCCAGCGACCCAGAGACCCAGGGTCTGTGGGTCTTTGAATTCAGCGACCCAGAGACCCAGGGTCTGTGGGTCTTTGAATCCAGCGACCCAGAGACCCAGGGTCGCTGGGTCTATGAATCCAGCGACCCAGAGACCCAGGGTCTGTGGGTCTTTGAATTCAGCGACCCAGAGACCCAGGGTCTGTGGATCTTTGAATTCAGCGACGCAGAGACCCAGGGTCTGTGGGTCTTTGAATTCAGCGACCCAGGGACCCAGGGTCTGTAGGTCTTTGAATCCAGCGACCCAGAGACCCAGGGTTGCTGGGTCTATGAATCCAACGACCCAAAGACCCAGGGTCTGTGGGTCTTTGAATTCAGCGACCCAGAGACGCAGGGTCTGTGGGTCTTTGAATCCAGCGACCCAGAAACCCAGGTTCGCTGGGGCTATGAATCCAGCGACCCAGAGACCCAGGGTCTGTGGGTCTTTGAATTCAGCGACCCAGAGACCCAGGCTCTGTGGGTCTTTGAATCCAGCGACCCAGAAACCCAGGGTCGCTGGGGCTATGAATCCAGCGACCCAGAGACCCAGGGTCTGTGGGTCTTTGAATTCAGCGACCCAGAGACCCAGGCTCTGTGGGTCTTTGAATTCAGCGAACCAGAGACCCAGGGTCGCTGGGTCTATGAATCCAGCGACCCAGAGACCCAGGGTCTGTGGGTCTTTGAATTCAGCGACCCAGAGACCCAGGGTCGCTGGGTCTATGAATCCGGCGACCCAGAGACCCAGGGTCTGTGGGTCTTTGAATTCAGCGACCCAGAGACCCAGGTCTGTGGGTCTTTGAATCCAGCGACCCAGAGACCCAGGTCGCTGGGTCTATGAATCCAGCGACCCAGAGACCCAGGGTCTGTGGGTCTTTGAATACAGCGACCCAGAGACCCAGGGTCTGTGGGTCTTTGAATCCAGCGACCCAGAGACCCAGGGTCGCTGGGTCTATGAATCCAGCGACCCAGAGACCCAGGGTCTGTGGGTCTTTGAATTCAGCGACTCAGAGACCCAGGGTCTGTGGGTCTTTGAATTCAGCGACCCAGAGACCCAGGGTCGCTGGGTCTATGAATCCAGCGACCCAGAGACCCAGGGTCTGTGGGTCTTTGAATTCAGCGATCCAGAGACCCAGGGTCTATGGGTCTTTGAATCCAGCGACCCAGAGACCCAGGGTCGCTGGGTCTATGAATCCAGCGACCCAGAGACCCAGGGTCTGTGGGTCTTTGAATCCAGCGACCCAGAGACCCAGGGTCTGTGGGTCTTTGAATTCTGCGACCCAGAGACCCAGGGTCTGTGGGTCTTTGAATTCAGCGACCCAGAGACGCAGGGTCTGTGGGTCTTTGAATTCAGCGACCCAGAGACCAGGGTCTGTGGGTCTTTGAATCCAGCGACCCAGAGACCCAGGGTCGCTGGGTCTATGAATCCAGCGACCCAGAGACCCAGGGTCTGTGGGTCTTTGAATTCAGCGACCCAGAGACCCAGGGTCTGTGGGTCTTTGAATCCAGCGACCCAGAGACCCAGGGTCTGTGGGTCTTTGAATTCAGCGACCCAGAGACGCAGTGTCTGTGGGTCTTTGAATCCAGCGACCCAGAGACCCAGGGTCGCTGGGTCTATGAATCCAGCGACCCAGAGACCCAGGGTCTGTGGGTCTTTGAATTCAGCGACCCAGAGACCCAGGGTCTGTGGGTCTTTGAATCCAGCGACCCAGAGACCCAGGGTCGCTGGGTCTATGAATCCAGCGACCCAGAGACCCAGGGTCTGTGGGTCTTTGAATTCAGCGACCCAGAGACCCAGGGTCTGTGGGTCTTTGAATTCAGCGACGCAGAGACCCAGGGTCTGTGGGTCTTTGAATCCAGCGACCCAGAGACCCAGGGTCGCTGGGTCTATGACGTCAACGACCCAAAGACCCAGGGTCTGTGGGTCTTTGAATTCAGCGACCCAGAGACCCAGGGTCTGTGGGTCTTTGAATCCAGCGACCCAGAGACCCAGGGTTGCTGGGTCTATGAATCCAACGACCCAAAGACCCAGGGTCTGTGGGTCTTTGAATTCAGCGACCAGAGACGCAGGGTCTGTGGGTCTTTGAATTCAGCGACCCAGAGACCCAGGGTCTGTGGGTCTTTGAATCCAGCGACCCAGAGACCCAGGGTCAATGGGTTCTATGAATCCAGCGACCCAGAGACCCAGGGTCTGTGGGTCTTTGAATTCAGCGACCCAGAGACCCAGGGTCTGTGGGTCTTTGAATCCAGCGACCCAGAGACCCAGGGTCGCTGGGTCTATTAATCCAGCGACCCAGAGACCCAGGGTCGCTGGGTCTATGAATCCAACAACCCAGAGACGCAGGGTCGCTGGGTCTGTGAATCCAACAACCCAGAGACCCAGGGTCGCTGGGTCATTGAATCCAGCGACCCAGAGACCCAGAGACCCAGGGTCGCTGGGTCTATGAATCCAGCGACCCAGAGACCCAGGGTCTGTGGGTCTTTGAATTCAGCGACCCAGAGACCCAGTGTCTGTGGGTCTTTGAATCCAGCGACCCAGAGACCCAGGGTCGCTGGGTCTATGAATCCAGCGACCCAGAGACCAGGGTCTGTGGGTCTTTTGAATTCAGCGACGCAGAGACCCAGGGTCTGTGGGTCTTTGAATCCAGCGACCCAGAGACCCAGGGTCCGGTTTGGCCTTAGGGGTTGGTCTTTTTTTGGGGGGGGGGGGGGGGGGTGGGGGGGGTTTTTTTTTTCTTTAAATGGGGGGGAAAAAAAAAAAAAAAAAAAACGTCAACGACACAGACCCAGGGTCTGTGGGTCTTTGA
>MU826829.1:1940880-1998257 GCA_029204205.1 Desmophyllum pertusum | reverse complement strand
GAATCCATCGACCCAGAGACCCAGGGTCGCTGGGTCTTAGAATCCAGCGACCCAGAGACCCAGGGTCGCTAGGTCTTTGAATCCAGCGACCCAGTGACGCAGGGTCGCTGGGTCTTTGATCCAGCGACCCAAAGACCCAGGGTCGTTGGGTCTTTGTATCCAGCGACCCAGAGACCCAGGGTCGCTGGGTCTTTGATTTCTGCGACCCAGAGACCCAGGGTCGCTGGGTCTTTGATCCAGCGACCCAGAGACCCAGGGTCGCTGGGTCTTTGAATCCAGCGACCCAGAGACCCAGGGTCGCTGGGTCTTTGATTTCAGCGACCCAGAGACCCAGGGTCGCTGGGTCTTTGAATCCAGCGACCCAGAGACCCAGGGTCGCTGGGTCTTAGAATCCAGCGACCCAGAGACCCAGGGTCGCTGGGTCTTTGATTCCAGCGACCCAGAGACCCAGGGTCGCTGGGTCTTTGATGCAGCGACCCAAAGACCCAGGGTCGTTGGGTCTTTGAATCCAGCGACCCAGAGACCCAGGGTCGCTGGGTCTTAGAATCCAGCGACCCAGAGACCCAGGGTCGCTGGGTCTTTGATTCCAGCGACCCAGAGACCCAGGGTCGCTGGGTCTTTGATGCAGCGACCCAAAGACCCAGGGTCGTTGGGTCTTTGAATCCAGCGACCCAGAGACCCAGGGTCGCCAGGGTCGCTGGGTCTTTGAATCCAGCGACCCAGAGACCCAGGGTCGCTGGGTCTTAGAATCCAGCGACCCAGAGACCCAGGGTCGCTGGGTCTTTGATTCCAGCGACCCAGAGACCCAGGGTCGCTGGGTCTTTGATTTCAGCGACCCAGAGACCCAGGGTCGCTGGGTCTTTGAATCCATCGACCCAGAGACCCAGGGTCGCTGGGTCTTAGAATCCAGCGACCCAGAGACCCAGGGTCGCTGGGTCTTTGATTTCAGCGACCCAGAGACCCAGGGTCGCTGGGTCTTTGAATCCAGCGACCCAGAGACCCAGGGTCGCTGGGTCTTAGAATCCAGCGACCCAGAGACCCAGGGTCGCTGGGTCTTTGATTCCAGCGACCCAGAGACCCAGGGTCGCTGGGTCTTTGATTTCAGCGACCCAGAGACCAAGGGTCGCTGGGTCTTTGAATCCAGCGACCCAGAGACCCAGGGTCGCTGGGTCTTAGAATCCAGCGACCCAGAGACCCAGGGTCGCTGGGTCTTTGAATCCAGCGACCCAGAGACCCAGGGTCGCTGGGTCTTTGAATCCAGCGACCCAAAGACCCAGGGTCGTTGGGTCTTTGAATCCAGCGACCCAGAGACCCAGGGTCGCCAGGGTCGCTGGGTCTTTGAATCCAGCGACCCAGAGACCCAGGGTCGCTGGGTCTTAGAATCCAGCGACCCAGAGACCCAGGGTCGCTGGGTCTTTGATTCCAGCGACCCAGAGACCCAGGGTCGCTGGGTCTTTGAATCCAGCGACCCAGAGACCCAGGGTCGCTGGGTCTTTGAATCCAGCGACCCAGAGACCCAGGGTCGCTGGGTCTTTGAATCCAGCGACCCAGAGACCCAGGGTCGCTAGGTCTTTGAATCCAGCGACCCAGAGACGCAGGGTCGCTGGGTCTTTGAATCCAGCGACCCAAAGACCCAGGGTCGTTGGGTCTTTGTATCCAGCGACCCAGAGACCCAGGGTCGCTGGGTCTTTGATTTCTGCGACCCAGAGACCCAGGGTCGCTGGGTCTTTGAATCCAGCGACCCAGAGACCCAGGGTCGTTGGGTCTTTGAATCCAGCGACCCAGAGACCCAGGGTCGCTGGGTCTTTGATTTCAGCGACCCAGAGACCAAGGGTCGCTGGGTCTTTGAATCCAGCGACCCAGAGACCCAGGGTCGCTGGGTCTTAGAATCCAGCGACCCAGAGACCCAGGGTCGCTGGGTCTTTGATTCCAGCGACCCAGAGACCCAGGGTCGCTGGGTCTTTGATGCAGCGACCCAAAGACCCAGGGTCGTTGGGTCTTTGAATCCAGCGACCCAGAGACCCAGGGTCGCTGGGTCTTTGAATCCAGCGACCCAGAGACCCAGGGTCGCCAGGGTCGCTGGGTCTTTGAATCCAGCGACCCAGAGACCCAGGGTCGCTGGGTCTTTGATTCCAGCGACCCAGAGACCCAGGGTCGCTGGGTCTTTGATTTCAGCGACCCAGAGACCCAGGGTCGCTGGGTCTTTGAATCCAGCGACCCAGAGACCCAGGGTCGCTGGGTCTTAGAATCCAGCGACCCAGAGACCCAGGGTCGCTAGGTCTTTGAATCCAGCGACCCAGAGACGCAGGGTCGCTGGGTCTTTGATCCAGCGACCCAAAGACCCAGGGTCGTTGGGTCTTTGTATCCAGCGACCCAGAGACCCAGGGTCGCTGGGTCTTTGAATCCAGCGACCCAGAGACCCAGGGTCGCTGGGTCTTAGAATCCAGCGACCCAGTGTCGCTGGGTCTTTGAATCCAGCGACCCAGAGACCCAGGGTCGCTGGGTCTTTGATTCCAGCGACCCAGAGACCCAGGGTCGCTGGGTCTTTGAATCCAGCGCCCCAAAGACCCAGGGTCGCTGGGTCTTTGAATCCAGCGACCCAGAGTCCCAGGGTCGCTGGGTCTTTGATCCAGCGACCCAGAGACCCAGGGTCGTTGGGTCTTTGAATCCAGCGACCCAGAGACCCAGGGTCGCTGGGTCTTTGATTTCAGCGACCCAGAGACCCAGGGTCGCTGGGTCTTTGATTTCAGCGACCCAGAGACCCAGGGTCGCTGGGTCTTTGAATCCATCGACCCAGAGACCCAGGGTCGCTGGGTCTTAGAATCCAGCGACCCAGAGACCCAGGGTCGCTAGGTCTTTGAATCCAGCGACCCAGAGACGCAGGGTCGCTGGGTCTTTGATCCAGCGACCCAAAGACCCAGGGTCGTTGGGTCTTTGTATCCAGCGACCCAGAGACCCAGGGTCGCTGGGTCTTTGATTTCTGCGACCCAGAGACCCAGGGTCGCTGGGTCTTTGAATCCAGCGACCCAGAGACCCAGGGTCGTTGGGTCTTTGAATCCAGCGACCCAGAAACCCAGGGTCGCTGGGTCTTTGATTTCAGCGACCCAGAGACCCAGGGTCGCTGGGTCTTTGAATCCAGCGACCCAGAGACCCAGGGTCGCTGGGTCTTAGAATCCAGCGACCCAGAGACCCAGGGTCGCTGGGTCTTTGAATCCAGCGACCCAAAGACCCAGGGTCGTTGGGTCTTTGAATCCAGCGACCCAGAGACCCAGGGTCGTTGGGTCTTTGAATCCAGCGACCCAGAGACCCAGGGTCGCCAGGGTCGCTGGGTCTTTGAATCCAGCGACCCAGAGACCCAGGGTCGCTGGGTCTTAGAATCCAGCGACCCAGAGACCCAGGGTCGCTGGGTCTTTGATTCCAGCGACCCAGAGACCCAGGGTCGCTGGGTCTTTGAATCCAGCGACCCAGGGTCGCTGGGTCTTTGAATCCAGCGACCCAGAGACCCAGGGTCGCTGGGTCTTTGAATCCAGCGACCCAGAGACCCAGGGTCGCTGGGTCTTTGAATCCAGCGACCCAGGGTCGCTTGGTCTTTGAATCCAGCGACCCAGAGACCCAGGGTCGCTGGGTCTTTGAATCCAGCGACCCAGAGACCCAGGGTCGCTGGGTCTTAGAATCCAGCGACCCAGTGTCGCTGGGTCTTTGAATCCAGCGACCCAGAGACCCAGGGTCGCTGGGTCTTTGATTCCAGCGACCCAGAGACCCAGGGTCGCAGGGTCTTTGATCCAGCGCCCCAAAGACCCAGGGTCGCTTGGTCTTTGAATCCAGCGACCCAGAGTCCCAGGGTCGCTGGGTCTTTGAATCCAGCGACCCAAAGACCCAGGGTCGTTGGGTCTTTGAATCCAGCGACCCAGAGACCCAGGGTCGCTGGGTCTTTGATTTCAGCGACCCAGAGACCCAGGGTCGCTGGGTCTTTGATTTCAGCGACCCAGAGACCCAGGGTCGCTGGGTCTTTGAATCCATCGACCCAGAGACCCAGGGTCGCTGGGTCTTAGAATCCAGCGACCCAGAGACCCAGGGTCGCTAGGTCTTTGAATCCAGCGACCCAGTGACGCAGGGTCGCTGGGTCTTTGATCCAGCGACCCAAAGACCCAGGGTCGTTGGGTCTTTGTATCCAGCGACCCAGAGACCCAGGGTCGCTGGGTCTTTGATTTCTGCGACCCAGAGACCCAGGGTCGCTGGGTCTTTGAATCCAGCGACCCAGAGACCCAGGGTCGTTGGGTCTTTGAATCCAGCGACCCAGAAACCCAGGGTCGCTGGGTCTTTGATTTCAGCGACCCAGAGACCCAGGGTCGCTGGGTCTTTGAATCCAGCGACCCAGAGACCCAGGGTCGCTGGGTCTTAGAATCCAGCGACCCAGAGACCCAGGGTCGCTGGGTCTTTGATTCCAGCGACCCAGAGACCCAGGGTCGCTGGGTCTTTGAATCCAGCGACCCAGAGACCCAGGGTCGTTGGGTCTTTGAATCCAGCGACCCAGAGACCCAGGGTCGCCAGGGTCGCTGGGTCTTTGAATCCAGCGACCCAGAGACCCAGGGTCGCTGGGTCTTAGAATCCAGCGACCCAGAGACCCAGGGTCGCTGGGTCTTTGATTCCAGCGACCCAGAGACCCAGGGTCGCTGGGTCTTTGATTTCAGCGACCCAGAGACCCAGGGTCGCTGGGTCTTTGAATCCAGCGACCCAGAGACCCAGGGTCGCTGGGTCTTTGAATCCAGCGACCCAGAGACCCAGGGTCGCTAGGTCTTTGAATCCAGCGACCCAGAGACGCAGGGTCGCTGGGTCTTTGATCCAGCGACCCAAAGACCCAGGGTCGTTGGGTCTTTGTATCCAGCGACCCAGAGACCCAGGGTCGCTGGGTCTTTGATTTCTGCGACCCAGAGACCCAGGGTCGCTGGGTCTTTGAATCCAGCGACCCAGAGACCCAGGGTCGTTGGGTCTTTGAATCCAGCGACCCAGAAACCCAGGGTCGCTGGGTCTTTGATTTCAGCGACCCAGAGACCAATGGTCGCTGGGTCTTTGAATCCAGCGACCCAGAGACCCAGGGTCGCTGGGTCTTAGAATCCAGCGACCCAGAGACCCAGGGTCGCTGGGTCTTTGAATCCAACGACCCAGAGACCCAGGGTCGCTGGGTCTTAGAATCCAACGACCCAGAGACCCAGGGTCGCTGGGTCTTAGAATCCAGCGACCCAGTGTCGCTGGGTCTTTGAATCCAGCGACCCAGAGACCCAGGGTCGCTGGGTCTTTGATTCCAGCGACCCAGAGACCCAGGGTCGCAGGGTCTTTGATCCAGCGCCCCAAAGACCCAGGGTCGCTTGGTCTTTGAATCCAGCGACCCAGAGTCCCAGGGTCGCTGGGTCTTTGATCCAGCGACCCAAAGACCCAGGGTCGTTGGGTCTTTGAATCCAGCGACCCAGAGACCCAGGGTCGCTGGGTCTTTGATTTCAGTGACCCAGAGACCCAGGGTCGCTGGGTCTTTGATTTCAGCGACCCAGAGACCCAGGGTCGCTGGGTCTTTGATGCAGCGACCCAAAGACCCAGGGTCGTTGGGTCTTTGAATCCAGCGACCCAGAGACCCAGGGTCGCCAGGGTCGCTGGGTCTTTGAATCCAGCGACCCAGAGACCCAGGGTCGCTGGGTCTTTGATCCAGCGACCCAAAGACCCAGGGTCGTTGGGTCTTTGAATCCAGCGACCCAGAGACCCAGGGTCGCTGGGTCTTTGATTTCAGCGACCCAGAGACCCAGGGTCGCTGGGTCTTTGAATCCAGCGACCCAGGGTCGCTTGGTCTTTGAATCCAGCGACCCAGAGACCCAGGGTCGCTGGGTCTTTGAATCCAACGACCCAGAGACCCAGGGTCGCAGGGTCTTTGATCCAGCGCCCCAAAGACCCAGGGTCGCTTGGTCTTTGAATCCAGCGACCCAGAGACCCAGGGTCGCTGGGTCTTTGAATCCAGCGACCCAGAGACCCAGGGTCGCTGGGTCTTTGATTCCAGCGAAACAGAGACCCAGGGTCGCAGGGTCTTTGATCCAGCGCCCCAAAGACCCAGGGTCGCTTGGTCTTTGAATCCAGCGACCCAGAGTCCCAGGGTCGCTGGGTCTTTGATCCAGCGACCCAAAGACCCAGGGTCGTTGGGTCTTTGAATCCAGCGACCCAGAGACCCAGGGTCGCTGGGTCTTTGATTTCAGCGACCCAGAGACCCAGGGTCGCTGGGTCTTTGATTTCATCGACCCAGAGACCCAGGGTCGCTGGGTCTTTGAATCCAGCGACCCAGAGACCCAGGGTCGCTGGGTCTTTGAATCCAGCGACCCAGAGACCCAGGGTCGCTGGGTCTTTGAATCCAGCGACCCAGAGACGCAGGGTCGCTGGGTCTTTGATCCAGCGACCCAGAGACCCAGGGTCGCTGGGTCTTTGTATCCAGCGACCCAGAGACCCAGGGTCGCTGGGTCTTTGATTTCAGCGACCCAGAGACCCAGGGTCGCTGGGTCTTTGAATCCAGCGACCCAGAGACCCAGGGTCGCTGGGTCTTTGAATCCAGCGACCCAGAGACCCAGGGTCGCTGGGTCTTTGAATCCAGCGACCCAGAGACCCAGGGTCGCTGGGTCTTTGAATCCAGCGACCCAGAGACCCAGGGTCGCTGGGTCTTTGATTCCAACGACCCAAAGACCCAGGGTCGCTGGGTCTTTGAATCCAGCGACCCAGAGACCCAGGGTCGCTGGGTCTTTGAATCCAGCGACCCAGAGACCCAGGGTCGCCAGGGTCGTTGGGTCTTTGAATCCAGCGACCCAGAGACCCAGGGTCGCTGGGTCTTAGAATCCAGCGACCCAGAGACCCAGGGTCGCTGGGTCTTTGATTCCAGCGACCCAGAGACCCAGGGTCGCTGGGTCTTTGAATCCAGCGACCCAGAGACCCAGGGTCGCTGGGTCTTAAAATCCAGCGACCCAGAGACCCAGGGTCGCTGGGTCTTTGAATCCAACGACCCAGAGACCCAGGGTCGCTGGGTCTTAGAATCCAACGACCCAGAGACCCAGGGTCGCTGGGTCTTAGAATCCAGCGACCCAGTGTCGCTGGGTCTTTGAATCCAGCGACCCAGAGACCCAGGGTCGCTGGGTCTTTGATTCCAGCGACCCAGAGACCCAGGGTCGCAGGGTCTTTGATCCAGCGCCCCAAAGACCCAGGGTCGCTTGGTCTTTGAATCCAGCGACCCAGAGACCCAGGGTCGCTGGGTCTTTGATCCAGCGACCCAAAGACCCAGGGTCGTTGGGTCTTTGAATCCAGCGACCCAGAGACCCAGGGTCGCTGGGTCTTTGATTTCAGTGACCCAGAGACCCAGGGTCGCTGGGTCTTTGATTTCAGCGACCCAGAGACCCAGGGTCGCTGGGTCTTTGATGCAGCGACCCAAAGACCCAGGGTCGTTGGGTCTTTGAATCCAGCGACCCAGAGACCCAGGGTCGCCAGGGTCGCTGGGTCTTTGAATCCAGCGACCCAGAGACCCAGGGTCGCTGGGTCTTAGAATCCAGCGACCCAGAGACCCAGGGTCGCTGGGTCTTTGAATCCAGCGACCCAGAGACCCAGGGTCGCTGGGTCTTTGATCCAGCGACCCAAAGACCCAGGGTCGCTGGGTCTTTGAATCCAGCGACCCAGAGACCCAGGGTCGCTGGGTCTTTGATCCAGCGACCCAAAGACCCAGGGTCGTTGGGTCTTTGAATCCAGCGACCCAGAGACCCAGGGTCGCTGGGTCTTTGAATCCAGTGACCCAGAGACCCAGGGTCGCTGGGTCTTTGATCTCAGCGACCCAGAGACCCAGGGTCGCTGGGTCTTTGAATGCAGCGACCCAAAGACCCAGGGTCGCTGGGTCTTTGAATCCAGCGACCCAGAGACCCAGGGTCGCCAGGGTCGCTGGGTCTTTGAATCCAGCGACCCAGAGACCCAGGGTCGCTGGGTCTTTGATTCCAGCGACCCAGAGACCCAGGGTCGCAGGGTCTTTGATCCAGCGCCCCAAAGACCCAGGGTCGCTTGGTCTTTGAATCCAGCGACCCAGAGACCCAGGGTCGCTGGGTCTTTGATCCAGCGACCCAAAGACCCAGGGTCGTTGGGTCTTTGAATCCAGCGACCCAGAGACCCAGGGTCGCTGGGTCTTTGATTCCAGCGACCCAGAGACCCAGGGTCGCTGGGTCTTTGATTTCAGCGACCCAGAGACCCAGGGTCGCTGGGTCTTTGAATCCAGCGACCCAGAGACCCAGGGTCGTTGGGTCTTTGAATCCAGCGACCCAGAGACCCAGGGTCGCCAGGGTCGCTGGGTCTTTGAATCCAGCGACCCAGAGACCCAGGGTCGCTGGGTCTTTGAATCCAGCGACCCAGAGACCCAGGGTCGCTGGGTCTTTGATTCCAGCGACCCAGAGACCCAGGGTCGCTGGGTCTTTGAATCCAGCGACCCAGGGTCGCTGGGTCTTTGAATCCAGCGACCCAGAGACCCAGGGTCGCTGGGTCTTTGAATCCAGCGACCCAGAGACCCAGGGTCGCTGGGTCTTTGATCCAGCGCCCCAAAGACCCAGGGTCGCTTGGTCTTTGAATCCAGCGACCCAGAGACCCAGGGTCGCTGGGTCTTTGAATCCAGCGACCCAGAGACCCAGGGTCGCTGGGTCTTTGAATCCAGCGACCCAGAGACCCAGGGTCGCTGGGTCTTTGAATCCAGCGACCCAAAGACCCAGGGTCGCTGGGTCTTTGATCCAGCGACCCAGAGACCCAGGGTCGCTGGGTCTTTGAATCCAGCGACCCAGAGACCCAGGGTCGCTGGGTCTTTGATTTCAGCGACCCAGAGACCCAGGGTCGCTGGGTCTTTGAATCCAGCGACCCAGAGACCCAGGGTCGCTGGGTCTTTGAATCCAGCGACCCAGAGACCCAGGGTCGCTGGGTCTTTGAATCCAGCGACCCAGAGACCCAGGGTCGCTGGGTCTTTGAATCCAGCGACCCAGAGACCCAGGGTCGCTGGGTCTTTGATTCCAGCGACCCAAAGACCCAGGGTCGCTGGGTCTTTGAATCCAGCGACCCAGAGACCCAGGGTCGTTGGGTCTTTGAATCCAGCGACCCAGAGACCCAGGGTCGCCAGGTCGTTGGGTCTTTGAATCCAGCGACCCAGAGACCCAGGGTCGCTGGGTCTTAGAATCCAGCGACCCAGAGACCCAGGGTCGCTGGGTCTTTGAATCCAGCGACCCAGAGACCCAGGGTCGCTGGGTCTTTGAATCCAGCGACCCAGGGTCGTTTGGTCTTAAAATCCAGCGACCCAGAGACCCAGGGTCGCTGGGTCTTTGAATCCAGCGACCCAGAGACCCAGGGTCGCTGGGTCTTAGAATCCAGCGACCCAGAGACCCAGGGTCGCTGGGTCTTAGAATCCAGCGACCCAGTGTCGCTGGGTCTTTGAATCCAGCGACCCAGAGACCCAGGGTCGCTGGGTCTTTGATTCCAGCGACCCAGAGACCCAGGGTCGCAGGGTCTTTGAATCCAGCGCCCCAAAGACCCAGGGTCGCTGGTCTTTGAATCCAGCGACCCAGAGACCCAGGGTCGCTGGGTCTTTGATCCAGCGACCCAAAGACCCAGGGTCGCTGGGTCTTTGAATCCAGCGACCCAGAGACCCAGGGTCGCTGGGTCTTTGATTTCAGTGACCCAGAGACCCAGGGTCGCTGGGTCTTTGATTTCAGCGACCCAGAGACCCAGGGTCGCTGGGTCTTTGAATCCATCGACCCAGAGACCCAGGGTCGCTGGGTCTTTGAATCCAGCGACCCAGAGACCCAGGGTCGCTGGGTCTTTGAATCCAGCGACCCAGAGACGCAGGGTCGCTGGGTCTTTGAATCCAGCGACCCAAAGACCCAGGGTCGCTGGGTCTTTGTATCCAGCGACCCAGAGACCCAGGGTCGCTGGGTCTTTGATTTCTGCGACCCAGAGACCCAGGGTCGCTGGGTCTTTGAATCCAGCGACCCAGAGACCCAGGGTCGCTGGGTCTTTGAATCCAGCGACCCAGAGACCCAGGGTCGCTGGGTCTTTGATTTCAGCGACCCAGAGACCCAGGGTCGCTGGGTCTTTGAATCCAGCGACCCAGAGACCCAGGGTCGCTGGGTCTTTGAATCCAGCGACCCAGAGACCCAGGGTCGCTGGGTCTTTGATTCCAGCGACCCAAAGACCCAGGGTCGTTGGGTCTTTGAATCCAGCGACCCAGAGACCCAGGGTCGTTGGGTCTTTGAATCCAGCGACCCAGAGACCCAGGGTCGCCAGGGTCGCTGGGTCTTTGAATCCAGCGACCCAGAGACCCAGGGTCGCTGGGTCTTTGAATCCAGCGACCCAGAGACCCAGGGTCGCTGGGTCTTTGATTCCAGCGACCCAGAGACCCAGGGTCGCTGGGTCTTTGAATCCAGCGACCCAGGGTCGCTTGGTCTTTGAATCCAGCGACCCAGAGACCCAGGGTCGCTGGGTCTTTGAATCCAACGACCCAGAGACCCAGGGTCGCTGTGTCTTTGAATCCAGCGACCCAGTGTCGCTGGGTCTTTGAATCCAGCGACCCAGAGACCCAGGGTCGCTGGGTCTTTGATTCCAGCGACCCAGAGACCCAGGGTCGCAGGGTCTTTGATCCAGCGCCCCAAAGACCCAGGGTCGCTTGGTCTTTGAATCCAGCGACCCAGAGTCCCAGGGTCGCTGGGTCTTTGATCCAGCGACCCAAAGACCCAGGGTCGCTGGGTCTTTGAATCCAGCGACCCAGAGACCCAGGGTCGCTGGGTCTTTGATTTCAGCGACCCAGAGACCCAGGGTCGCTGGGTCTTTGATTTCAGCGACCCAGAGACCCAGGGTCGCTGGGTCTTTGAATCCATCGACCCAGAGACCCAGGGTCGCTGGGTCTTAGAATCCAGCGACCCAGAGACCCAGGGTCGCTAGGTCTTTGAATCCAGCGACCCAGTGACGCAGGGTCGCTGGGTCTTTGATCCAGCGACCCAAAGACCCAGGGTCGTTGGGTCTTTGTATCCAGCGACCCAGAGACCCAGGGTCGCTGGGTCTTTGAATCCAGCGACCCAGAGACCCAGGGTCGCTGGGTCTTTGAATCCAGCGACCCAGAGACCCAGGGTCGCTGGGTCTTTGAATCCAGCGACCCAGAGACCCAGGGTCGCTGGGTCTTTGATTTCAGCGACCCAGAGACCCAGGGTCGCTGGGTCTTTGAATCCAGCGACCCAGAGACCCAGGGTCGCTGGGTCTTAGAATCCAGCGACCCAGAGACCCAGGGTCGCTGGGTCTTTGATTCCAGCGACCCAGAGACCCAGGGTCGCTGGGTCTTTGAATCCAGCGACCCAGAGACCCAGGGTCGTTGGGTCTTTGAATCCAGCGACCCAGAAACCCAGGGTCGCTGGGTCTTTGAATCCAGCGACCCAGAGACCAAGGGTCGCTGGGTCTTTGAATCCAGCGACCCAGAGACCCAGGGTCGCTGGGTCTTTGAATCCAGCGACCCAGAGACCCAGGGTCGCTGGGTCTTTGATTCCAGCGACCCAAAGACCCAGGGTCGTTGGGTCTTTGAATCCAGCGACCCAGAGACCCAGGGTCGCTGGGTCTTTGAATCCAGCGACCCAGAGACCCAGGGTCGCCAGGGTCGCTGGGTCTTTGAATCCAGCGACCCAGAGACCCAGGGTCGCTGGGTCTTTGAATCCAGCGACCCAGAGACCCAGGGTCGCTGGGTCTTTGATTCCAGCGACCCAGAGACCCAGGGTCGCTGGGTCTTTGAATCCAGCGACCCAGGGTCGCTTGGTCTTTGAATCCAGCGACCCAGAGACCCAGGGTCGCTGGGTCTTTGAATCCAACGACCCAGAGACCCAGGGTCGCTGTGTCTTAGAATCCAGCGACCCAGTGTCGCTGGGTCTTTGAATCCAGCGACCCAGAGACCCAGGGTCGCTGGGTCTTTGATTCCAGCGACCCAGAGACCCAGGGTCGCAGGGTCTTTGATCCAGCGCCCCAAAGACCCAGGGTCGCTTGGTCTTTGAATCCAGCGACCCAGAGTCCCAGGGTCGCTGGGTCTTTGATCCAGCGACCCAAAGACCCAGGGTCGTTGGGTCTTTGAATCCAGCGACCCAGAGACCCAGGGTCGCTGGGTCTTTGATTTCAGCGACCCAGAGACCCAGGGTCGCTGGGTCTTTGATTCCAGCGACCCAGAGACCCAGGGTCGCTGGGTCTTTGAATCCATCGACCCAGAGACCCAGGGTCGCTGGGTCTTTGAATCCAGCGACCCAGAGACCCAGGGTCGCTAGGTCTTTGAATCCAGCGACCCAGTGACGCAGGGTCGCTGGGTCTTTGATCCAGCGACCCAAAGACCCAGGGTCGTTGGGTCTTTGTATCCAGCGACCCAGAGACCCAGGGTCGCTGGGTCTTTGATTTCTGCGACCCAGAGACCCAGGGTCGCTGGGTCTTTGAATCCAGCGACCCAGAGACCCAGGGTCGTTGGGTCTTTGAATCCAGCGACCCAGAAACCCAGGGTCGCTGGGTCTTTGATTTCAGCGACCCAGAGACCCAGGGTCGCTGGGTCTTTGAATCCAGCGACCCAGAGACCCAGGGTCGCTGGGTCTTAGAATCCAGCGACCCAGAGACCCAGGGTCGCTGGGTCTTTGATTCCAGCGACCCAGAGACCCAGGGTCGCTGGGTCTTTGAATCCAGCGACCCAGAGACCCAGGGTCGCTGGGTCTTTGAATCCAGCGACCCAGAGACCCAGGGTCGCTGGGTCTTTGATTTCAGCGACCCAGAGACCAAGGGTCGCTGGGTCTTTGAATCCAGCGACCCAGAGACCCAGGGTCGCTGGGTCTTTGAATCCAGCGACCCAGAGACCCAGGGTCGCTGGGTCTTTGATTCCAGCGACCCAGAGACCCAGGGTCGCTGGGTCTTTGAATCCAGCGACCCAAAGACCCAGGGTCGCTGGGTCTTTGAATCCAGCGACCCAGAGACCCAGGGTCGCCAGGGTCGCTGGGTCTTTGAATCCAGCGACCCAGAGACCCAGGGTCGCTGGGTCTTTGAATCCAGCGACCCAGAGACCCAGGGTCGCTGGGTCTTTGAATCCAGCGACCCAGAGACCCAGGGTCGCTGGGTCTTTGATTTCAGCGACCCAGAGACCCAGGGTCGCTGGGTCTTTGAATCCATCGACCCAGAGACCCAGGGTCGCTGGGTCTTAGAATCCAGCGACCCAGAGACCCAGGGTCGCTGGGTCTTTGAATCCAGCGACCCAGAGACGCAGGGTCGCTGGGTCTTTGATCCAGCGACCCAAAGACCCAGGGTCGTTGGGTCTTTGTATCCAGCGACCCAGAGACCCAGGGTCGCTGGGTCTTTGAATCCAGCGACCCAGAGACCCAGGGTCGCTGGGTCTTTGAATCCAGCGACCCAGAGACCCAGGGTCGCTGGGTCTTTGAATCCAGCGACCCAGAGACCCAGGGTCGCTGGGTCTTTGAATCCAGCGACCCAGAGACCAAGGGTCGCTGGGTCTTTGAATCCAGCGACCCAGAGACCCAGGGTCGCTGGGTCTTAGAATCCAGCGACCCAGAGACCCAGGGTCGCTGGGTCTTTGATTCCAGCGACCCAGAGACCCAGGGTCGCTGGGTCTTTGAATCCAGCGACCCAGAGACCCAGGGTCGTTGGGTCTTTGAATCCAGCGACCCAGAGACCCAGGGTCGCCAGGGTCGCTGGGTCTTTGAATCCAGCGACCCAGAGACCCAGGGTCGCTGGGTCTTTGAATCCAGCGACCCAGAGACCCAGGGTCGCTGGGTCTTTGATTCCAGCGACCCAGAGACCCAGGGTCGCTGGGTCTTTGAATCCAGCGACCCAGGGTCGCTTGGTCTTTGAATCCAGCGACCCAGAGACCCAGGGTCGCTGGGTCTTTGAATCCAGCGACCCAGAGACCCAGGGTCGCTGGGTCTTTGAATCCAGCGACCCAGAGACCCAGGGTCGCTGGGTCTTTGATTTCAGCGACCCAGAGACCCAGGGTCGCTGGGTCTTTGAATCCAGCGACCCAGAGACCCAGGGTCGCTGGGTCTTTGAATCCAGCGACCCAGAGACCCAGGGTCGCTGGGTCTTTGAATCCAGCGACCCAGAGACCCAGGGTCGCTAGGTCTTTGAATCCAGCGACCCAGAGACGCAGGGTCGCTGGGTCTTTGAATCCAGCGACCCAAAGACCCAGGGTCGTTGGGTCTTTGAATCCAGCGACCCAGAGACCCAGGGTCGCTGGGTCTTTGAATCCAGCGACCCAGAGACCCAGGGTCGCTGGGTCTTTGAATCCAGCGACCCAGAGACCCAGGGTCGCTGGGTCTTTGAATCCAGCGACCCAGAGACCCAGGGTCGCTGGGTCTTTGATTTCAGCGACCCAGAGACCCAGGGTCGCTGGGTCTTTGAATCCAGCGACCCAGAGACCCAGGGTCGCTGGGTCTTTGAATCCAGCGACCCAGAGACCCAGGGTCGCTGGGTCTTTGAATCCAGCGACCCAGAGACCCAGGGTCGCTGGGTCTTTGATCCAGCGACCCAAAGACCCAGGGTCGTTGGGTCTTTGAATCCAGCGACCCAGAGACCCAGGGTCGCCAGGGTCGCTGGGTCTTTGAATCCAGCGACCCAGAGACCCAGGGTCGTTGGGTCTTTGAATCCAGCGACCCAGAGACCCAGGGTCGCTGGGTCTTTGATTTCAGCGACCCAGAGACCCAGGGTCGCTGGGTCTTTGATTTCAGCGACCCAGAGACCCAGGGTCGCTGGGTCTTTGAATCCATCGACCCAGAGACCCAGGGTCGCTGGGTCTTTGAATCCAGCGACCCAGAGACCCAGGGTCGCTAGGTCTTTGAATCCAGCGACCCAGAGACGCAGGGTCGCTGGGTCTTTGAATCCAGCGACCCAGAGACCCAGGGTCGCTGGGTCTTTGAATCCAGCGACCCAGAGACCCAGGGTCGCTGGGTCTTTGAATCCAGCGACCCAGAGACCCAGGGTCGCTGGGTCTTTGAATCCAGCGACCCAGAGACCCAGGGTCGCTGGGTCTTTGAATCCAGCGACCCAGAGACCCAGGGTCGCTGGGTCTTTGATTTCAGCGACCCAGAGACCCAGGGTCGCTGGGTCTTTGAATCCAGCGACCCAGAGACCCAGGGTCGCTGGGTCTTTGAATCCAGCGACCCAGAGACCCAGGGTCGCTGGGTCTTTGATTCCAGCGACCCAGAGACCCAGGGTCGCTGGGTCTTTGATGCAGCGACCCAAAGACCCAGGGTCGTTGGGTCTTTGAATCCAGCGACCCAGAGACCCAGGGTCGCCAGGGTCGCTGGGTCTTTGAATCCAGCGACCCAGAGACCCAGGGTCGCTGGGTCTTTGAATCCAGCGACCCAGAGACCCAGGGTCGCTGGGTCTTTGATTCCAGCGACCCAGAGACCCAGGGTCGCTGGGTCTTTGATTTCAGCGACCCAGAGACCCAGGGTCGCTGGGTCTTTGAATCCATCGACCCAGAGACCCAGGGTCGCTGGGTCTTAGAATCCAGCGACCCAGAGACCCAGGGTCGCTAGGTCTTTGAATCCAGCGACCCAGAGACGCAGGGTCGCTGGGTCTTTGAATCCAGCGACCCAAAGACCCAGGGTCGTTGGGTCTTTGTATCCAGCGACCCAGAGACCCAGGGTCGCTGGGTCTTTGATTTCTGCGACCCAGAGACCCAGGGTCGCTGGGTCTTTGAATCCAGCGACCCAGAGACCCAGGGTCGTTGGGTCTTTGAATCCAGCGACCCAGAAACCCAGGGTCGCTGGGTCTTTGATTTCAGCGACCCAGAGACCCAGGGTCGCTGGGTCTTTGAATCCAGCGACCCAGAGACCCAGGGTCGCTGGGTCTTAGAATCCAGCGACCCAGAGACCCAGGGTCGCTGGGTCTTTGATTCCAGCGACCCAGAGACCCAGGGTCGCTGGGTCTTTGAATCCAGCGACCCAAAGACCCAGGGTCGTTGGGTCTTTGAATCCAGCGACCCAGAGACCCAGGGTCGCCAGGGTCGCTGGGTCTTTGAATCCAGCGACCCAGAGACCCAGGGTCGCTGGGTCTTAGAATCCAGCGACCCAGAGACCCAGGGTCGCTGGGTCTTTGATTCCAGCGACCCAGAGACCCAGGGTCGCTGGGTCTTTGATTTCAGCGACCCAGAGACCCAGGGTCGCTGGGTCTTTGAATCCATCGACCCAGAGACCCAGGGTCGCTGGGTCTTTGAATCCAGCGACCCAGAGACCCAGGGTCGCTGGGTCTTTGAATCCAGCGACCCAGAGACGCAGGGTCGCTGGGTCTTTGAATCCAGCGACCCAAAGACCCAGGGTCGTTGGGTCTTTGTATCCAGCGACCCAGAGACCCAGGGTCGCTGGGTCTTTGAATCCAGCGACCCAGAGACCCAGGGTCGCTGGGTCTTTGAATCCAGCGACCCAGAGACCCAGGGTCGTTGGGTCTTTGAATCCAGCGACCCAGAGACCCAGGGTCGCTGGGTCTTTGATTTCAGCGACCCAGAGACCCAGGGTCGCTGGGTCTTTGAATCCAGCGACCCAGAGACCCAGGGTCGCTGGGTCTTAGAATCCAGCGACCCAGAGACCCAGGGTCGCTGGGTCTTTGATTCCAGCGACCCAGAGACCCAGGGTCGCTGGGTCTTTGAATCCAGCGACCCAAAGACCCAGGGTCGCTGGGTCTTTGAATCCAGCGACCCAGAGACCCAGGGTCGCCAGGTCGCTGGGTCTTTGAATCCAGCGACCCAGAGACCCAGGGTCGCTGGGTCTTAGAATCCAGCGACCCAGAGACCCAGGGTCGCTGGGTCTTTGATTCCAGCGACCCAGAGACCCAGGGTCGCTGGGTCTTTGAATCCAGCGACCCAGGGTCGCTTGGTCTTTGAATCCAGCGACCCAGAGACCCAGGGTCGCTGGGTCTTTGAATCCAGCGACCCAGAGACCCAGGGTCGTTGGGTCTTTGAATCCAGCGACCCAGAGACCCAGGGTCGCTGGGTCTTTGATTTCAGCGACCCAGAGACCCAGGGTCGCTGGGTCTTTGATTTCAGCGACCCAGAGACCCAGGGTCGCTGGGTCTTTGAATCCAGCGACCCAGAGACCCAGGGTCGCTGGGTCTTAGAATCCAGCGACCCAGAGACCCAGGGTCGCTAGGTCTTTGAATCCAGCGACCCAGAGACGCAGGGTCGCTGGGTCTTTGATCCAGCGACCCAAAGACCCAGGGTCGTTGGGTCTTTGAATCCAGCGACCCAGAGACCCAGGGTCGCCAGGGTCGCTGGGTCTTTGAATCCAGCGACCCAGAGACCCAGGGTCGCTGGGTCTTAGAATCCAGCGACCCAGAGACCCAGGGTCGCTGGGTCTTTGATTTCTGCGACCCAGAGACCCAGGGTCGCTGGGTCTTTGAATCCAGCGACCCAGAGACCCAGGGTCGTTGGGTCTTTGAATCCAGCGACCCAGAAACCCAGGGTCGCTGGGTCTTTGATTTCAGCGACCCAGAGACCAAGGGTCGCTGGGTCTTTGAATCCAGCGACCCAGAGACCCAGGGTCGCTGGGTCTTAGAATCCAGCGACCCAGAGACCCAGGGTCGCTGGGTCTTTGATTTCAGCGACCCAGAGACCCAGGGTCGCTGGGTCTTTGATTTCAGCGACCCAGAGACCCAGGGTCGCTGGGTCTTTGAATCCATCGACCCAGAGACCCAGGGTCGCTGGGTCTTAGAATCCAGCGACCCAGAGACCCAGGGTCGCTAGGTCTTTGAATACAGCGACCCAGAGACGCAGGGTCGCTGGGTCTTTGATCCAGCGACCCAAAGACCCAGGGTCGTTGGGTCTTTGTATCCAGCGACCCAGAGACCCAGGGTCGCTGGGTCTTTGATTTCTGCGACCCAGAGACGCAGGGTCGCTGGGTCTTTGAATCCAGCGACCCAGAGACCCAGGGTCGCTGGGTCTTTGAATCCAGCGACCCAGAGACCCAGGGTCGCTGGGTCTTTGATTCCAGCGATCCAGAGACCCAAGCTTCTTGGTGGTAAGGTTATTTTGTGCACAGTGTCCCAGGGTCGCTGGGTCTTTGATCCAGCGACCCAAAGACTCAGGGTCGCTGGGTCTTTGAATCCAGCGACGCAGAGACCCAGGGTCGCTGGGTCTTTGAATGCAGCGACGCAGAGACCCAGGGTCGCTCGCCGGATCTTTGAATCCAGCGACCCAGAGACCCACACTAACAGCGGCGGGTCTAATATGCAGGTAGAGACCCAGGGTCGCTGGGTCTTTGAATGCAGCGACCCGGAGACCCAGGGTTGCTGGGTCTTTGAATCCAGCGACCCAGAGAACCAGGGTCGCTGGGTCTTTGAATCCAGCGACCCAGAGACCCAATCTAGCGACCCAGAGACCCTGGGTCTCTGGGTTTCTGAGTGTTCAGAAAAAAAACCCTGGTGTTCAAAAGATATGTTTTCACTCAGTAACAGGCGGATCAACTACAAGATTTTAAAGCTTAACTTTACAGGCAAACTCTTATCCTAGGCGAAAACATTTGCAGTGTTTCGTATTTTTGAAAATTGCGGCATTTTACCTATGTTGTTGCTATGGTTTCCTGGCAAGTGCTTGGGGCATGCGCAGACGTTATTCAGGCTTGTCGTCCAAAATTCGAACGTATTAGAGACTGGGACGACTTGTACCCAGAGTCTTCGCGCCCGACAAATGTGTAATATTGTGGTCAGCGGATATACAAATTACCTATGATGGTAGGTACTTCATGTATGGGGACATGTATTGTACCCTAATGGTATATGACAACAGCCCAAAATGGCGGCCAGTGGAGGTGGGAAGGACATTTTGGCCGCTTCTGCCAACATTTCAAGAGATAAAATCCTGTCAGACTTCCCTTTGCACTGGCACGTCTGGCATAAAGACTCTTCCTCGCTTGAAGAAGAACTTGCATTGAACAAGGTTGGTTTTCCACCCCAGTTTTTCAAAGAAACGATTTGGTTTCAACCGCAACACAAGTGTACATGTTTTATGCAACACGATCAACAGTTTTTAACGTCTGTTTGTGGTTTATATGTAGCACGATAAAGAACTGTTGGATCCTCGTGGGCGGACGCCACTTCATCTGGCGGTTTCTCTGGGTTATCTGGACTGTGTAAAGTGTCTTCTACAAGGAGGATGTGACGCAAATGCCATAAACCGGGATGGGTGGAATGGTAAGGATCTCGCACGGTCGGCATTTGAAATTTCTTACAGGTCTCCTGGCCTCACGGGTTACACCCGGATGCAAAATTTATTCAAAATTTCAAGTTTTGATGTTCTTTATTTTGTACATTTTACATTAAAAATAAACCGTACTGAGTTATTACATTTGTAAAAACAGCTGGTTAAAAATAACTTTTTGGCAAGGAAAAAACAACAACAATACTGACCAGTAAATAAATAAATCTTTTTCATTCACCTGCACTCAGCAAGATTATTTTGGCAGAACATTTGGAGCTTAATTATAAATTGCTTGTTTAATGCAAAACAAGTTTATGAAAATGAAATGAAATTAATTTTCCTTTAAATTTTGTCTACAGTACTGTTCATTGATCATTTTTAATTTTGTACATACCAGGCCAGTATGCAAAGTATGGCAGAAATTGCCGACAAGATCTTGAGCATACACAGGCGTTTTATTGGCATATATCACGTGCAGGACAAGTCAATGCTCTCATTTTAGCTACATGCATGATTCACCAGATGTTAATAAGTTGTTTAAATTCTCAACTACTAATTAACTCAGTCTCAAGTACCTAAAGTGGGCTTCATTTGTTATGTGGCGTAGAAGTTCTGGCTTGCCCAAAATTTTTTCGAAAAGGGTTGGAAAATTTGATAGTACTCGTCATCTGGGTGAGTGACTCCAAGAATAAAATTGCACCAAAGAATTTGCAATTTCTACTCACCTGAAAGATCCGATTGAGACTGGCAAAAGGACAAGTGCTAATTTCCATCCCTGTACGAATGAAACTTACACATACATGTACATGTAACATACAAATTTGTACTCTGCCGACTGGAATCCAGGAAGGAGGGAAAAGTGTTTTCAAGAAAAAAAAATTTTCTTGGTGGGTGCGGTTTGCTCTGAGGATTCAACATTTTTTTGACCATATATCATACAATGTTTATTTCTTTTAGTATCACATGAAGCCATCAGCACAGGGAATCCTGAAATATTATCACTTGTGCTTCAACATCGCGACTTTCAAAGAGGAAGTCAGAGGCTTGCTGGAATTCCTGAACTACTGGATGAACTCAATTCTGTAAGCGGACAGTTTTTGTTTTGTGATATGCATGTAGCCTTCTGTTACTATCATAGGTGATAAATGAGGTTAAATGAGAATCATTTAACCAAGTTAACCAACAACGAGTGTGCAGTCAGCTGTCATAGTGGTCAGCGGTTCTTAGCTCTTGCCAGGCTCAGGATTCTACATTCTCTGGGCGTAATGGTGTGGCGTGCTCGTATCTTGGCGGCATTTCAGCCATGTTTAGCGAGTTATAGTGCCATATATGGGTTATTTTATTGTGTGATTCCAGAAAATATCCATACTCACCCGCAAGGAAGGTCATTAGAAAGGTCTACAAAGTGCAAGAGGGAAGGGTCTCAAACCAAAAAACCCTTCCATCACCATGGGTGGGGGGAGTATAGATATTTTCTGTAACTGCACATTGAACCAACACATTTTATTAATAGTTTATATTATAAATATAAAGATGTTAATTCCCCTGATTGAATTATTGTCAGTAATTAAAATAAGCTTTTCAAGAAAATGCATGCTTAAATAATAAAATTAATATTGTTTGGAAGGTTACAGAATGTAATTAATTCCAAAGTTATTGAATAAAAACCATGCTGTCAGATTATTAACTAGAATGTTTTTCTTTTGTGAATGTTGCAGACTTCAGATTTTTATGTTGAAATGAAGTGGGAGTTCACCAGTTGGGGTAATAAGTTTATAATATTAATTAAATATTTAATCATAAGATATCTTCAATATTTTTTTTTTACTTTGGTCAGATACAATATAGTCTCCTATGCAGCCGTCATTTGGCTTGTCATGCCAAATAACAGCTGTGTAGTAGTCACTAGATACAATAATTTATGACCAAGTTCTATAATATTGTGTTATTTATTTTTTTGACAGTACCATTCATGTCAAGAATGTGTCCAAGCGATACATACAAAATATACAAATGTGGTAAGTGGAGACTTTTGAGAAGTGTATCTGGTATTCTGTCACATTGTTCCTTGTTTGGGTGGGAGTGTTATGGTACTGCAGGGCTGGGTGAATAGGTAAAATAAACCTGTGTTGAAGGGACACTGTCCCGGCGTATTTGCTCAAAACTGTTACATGTATAAATGCATGAAATAGTCCCTAAATCTATTAATAAACTCTAACTAAATGATAAAAAGCAATTTCTTCAAGAAATTCCATACTGCAACAAAAGTTTTGCAAAATTTCAAAGATTTCCGAGCCAAATTTTAAACTTTGAAAAACTGACATCCAGACGTTTTTTCAAAATCCATATTGCAATCCATTTCCATCCTCGCTGTCGTTTGTCATCCTCACTTCCTAATGGGTTCCTGTCATTTGTCGAGTGCTATTCTACAGAATCAAACCATTATTGTTCAACTTCCTATGATCTAGATATGTTTCTGAGCTTCCCAAAATCATGCTAAAATCAGGACAGTGTCCCTTTAAGGCCAAAGTGACCCATGCCACCAGTCCTGGTGTTAAAGCTAAAACATTGATAAAAACCTTTTTGAGCCAAGTTAATACTAAGATCATCATCATGATGGATTTTTTCACTGCAGGTGCAAATGTACGAGCAGACACCACACTAATCGGGTTTGACCAGAATGACTGGCAGAGAGGAAACAGGAGTTACGTTTTTAAGGGTTTAGGTAATGTATTTATATGTAGCTATATGTCATTGCTAAATTGAAATGAAACTCATCACTAACAACAACATAATTTGCATATATTTTAAAACACAGAACTTTGACACTTTTCAACACCTGCAACCTGAGATGTATGAGCTTGAGGAAGGAGTTGGTAGAGCCTGGCCTGAGCACTTGTCTGGCCACTGTAAAATGATGCATTGCTCAAAGTGAGGGGGGTTCTTGCTTGACTAAGGGGGGTGGCTCAGGGTGAAGGTGGGGCAAGGGGGAGGGGATTTCGACATTCCAGCTTCCCTAAACCTTATGTACAATGTATTTTTCAGCAATAAGGGGGGAGGGTGGCCCCCCTCCCTAAATCTGCCACTGCATAAAACTGATGTATTCTGCGGTTACTTTATTTTTAGCTGAAGGAGGAGAATTTTTAGAAATTGACCATGATAAAAAGAGATACTTCAGGGAGACCCTACGAATCAGGTATCATATATTATTATTTATAATAATTAAGTTTAAAATATATTATTGTCAAATGTAGTTGTACTGCATTAAGCTTCTTTAATATAAATGTACCCTGTGAGTTCTACTCCTTACTCTGCTCACAGGGTACCATAAAGTTCCAAATAATAAGCTTTCGAACAAAAATGGTCCCTGGGCTTGTTAATATCATAATCATAATATGATAATTAATTTTTATACTATAGTATTTTACTGTGTGAATCAAAAAAGCGTGAACACTTTTATTTAACTTTGAAATGATCAAACTTCAAGAAGAATAGTCAGGAAACTCCAATTTACACTTTGTTTTTGCAGAAAAGCTTTGTGAAAATAGCAATAAAGTAGATTCAGGAAAAAAAATAGACCATTTTGGGCAAAGAAAAATTCAAGCGTTAAATCAAAGTGTTCACGCTTTTCTGATTCGCACAGTAAATGCTATCAAAATCTCATTGATATGGACACTGCAGACCTGAGTGCTTGTTTCACTTCAATGTGCCATAATCACAAATGTCAGTGATTATTATTATTTTTTTGTTATTGTAGAGAAGATTTCCGTGACCTGGAGGGTCTGAAACCCTCCGACGATTCCATCAATGCCAGACTTACCACGCCAGCTGCTGCCACCATGCTTAACACAGACAATATAGCATTTACAAGGTAAATATTCACCCATAGCTAAAATAAATACTGCACACAAAGTTCCAAAAATAGCGTCCCTGGTCATGAGCCAACATTTCATGGAACGTCATGTAAATCCCAAACATCAAGCGATCGCCCCCTGATAGTAACGACCCTTCGAAAGTAGTGAAATTTGAATCACAACATGTACATACAGTCATGTAGTATACAACTGTCATGTAAACACTGTATTGTGACACTGTATCCTGGCTTGTAGCCATACATGTATTCAACTTCAGTCTGTGGCCCTACAAACCTTCTAGGATGATCACCCTTACTAACAGGGCTTAGAAAAAGCACCAATATCTGGCCCAAAGAGGTTTTACATCTCAATATATTGTTATATGAAGAAACAATGAACTGCGTTCTTTATGTTAAGGCACAAGACCATGTGGGGGTGGGGTGGAGACAAGACAGAGGTGGTAAATGGGTTTGATTGTAAGGTGTACACGGCTAGTGGAGTGGAAGTGCTGACCAAAACAAGAGTGGAGCACTTGAATGCAGAGGACAAACAGACAGCGCAGAGTGAGTTCATGTAGTTGCATGTAGTTAATATTATTTAAGTCAATGTACACCCTTCTTACAATAGATTAACCCACTAAGACATTGGTCACTACATGTACATGTATCTGTAGTTTGTGTAATAACGTATTCCTTGAGTCCCCTACGAACGTAGTCAATGTACATGATGTATTCTGAAATGATTGTACTGTACATGTACGTTGTGCTGTACAATACATTGTACATGTACGTTGTACTGTGCTGGCACTGTACTGTACTTTTAGTTGAATCCACCTAAACATACATACATACATACTTTATTGAAGCTCCCTAAGTGGGTTTTTCAGCATTAAACATCCAGTTAATGTGGACAGACACTCCCAGCTGTAGTACATGCATTAAAATGTCATGTGTACATGTACATGTACATGTGTGTACATGTACATGTACATGTATGTATAACTAGTGTACTACAATTATTTTTGATTAGTCAAGTTTTTAAAAAATGTATCCAAACCAGTTGATCTGATGTACATGTAATGACTTTAATATGTTTTATGGCAATTCACTTTTTTATGATCATAGATACTAATGATACATTTGCTGCAAATGGTCTGCAAACACTCTTGGGTATTGAGGAAGAAAATTTGTCAAGTAATTTGGAGGTAAAACTTATAAATCAAATGATAGTTTTTTTTCCCCACATTCCATAGATCTTCTGATAGTCATAGTCTGTTCAGTAGTCAGGAGGGTGGGGTGGGGTGGGTAGGTTGGTGGATGCAGGGTGGGTGGGGTGAGTGTGAGTGAGTGAGCAAGGATAGGAAGGAGTATTAATGTACTACATGTTTGTGTGTGCGTGCAGTTATGCTTAATATTATTATTGTAAGAACGGTTTTCAATCGGGTGTCATAAAACCAAAACCAAAGCATTTTTACAATGACCAAAAATGTAAATACCACAATGAACCAATAATCATGAGTCAGAGCTCGGAGCAATACATGTAACCGACACCAAGCATGGGAAACGCGAGTGACCAAGTCGCGATTGGTTTTGGTTTTGCATCTGATTGGTTGAGAAGGTGGAACGAGATTTTTAAACCAATCATAGAGCATAGAAAGCAAAACCAATTTGAGCAGAGGAATTGAAAGCAATTCCGATTTACTTTCGACACTCAATATTGTAAACAGCTCTAAGACTCTCATAAGTTGATAGATTATCATCTTGTTTATTTGTCAACAGGATGAACAGACTGGTTCTGTGGCAGACCCTACGTCTACTAACCCCTACTGCATGAGTATAGAGGAATACTTTAATCCTACTCCAGAAGCAAATACTAGAGGTATTAAAGACTGTTAAAATAAAATAATAATTTATACTGAGCTTTAATATTTAAACAAAATGTTATTATAAATACTTATGACAACAGTCTTGTGATCTGCTGAAAAGCTTTCTTTAAATGGTTAGCCTTGCTCTTCTTTATTATGAATGTAATTGCCCAGTTTTCAATATAATAATATAAAATGATACAATTTAATATTTGTTTATACTTAGTTCAAATTTGAGATCATTACGTCTGGTTATTGGCTAGTAGGTTCGCGGCATTTAATAGATAAATTTGAAACCCCAGTACTGAGTGGCATGGAATTTTTGTGGTACATGTACTGCACTGCACATGTATGTTTAATTTGCTTGATCTAATATTAACGATTTGGAAACAGTGATTTTTCTTGCAGGAATATTATTTTGTGCTATTATCAGTAAAATAATTTTAATATTTATATTATTTTAAATTAATAACTATGAAAACATTAATAATATTAATAATATTAATAAATGAATTTTTTCTCAACACAATGAAGATATTGGAAAGCTGAAAGAAATGTCAGTTAAGAAGCAGAAGTTTAAAGCCACCATTTCCATGTCTGATAAACACCCCTTGTCTCTTCGAGAACAAGTTCTTCCAATTATCAAATTGCTGGTGAGTAAACACAGGATGCCCAGTGTACATCATAACAAAGAACATAGAAAAATCGATCTTTGAGTGTTGTTCTAGTGACAAAAATACAAATGTTTTACAGTGCGACTACTATTACCTGAGGCTAGGTTCACTCTAGTTAACAAAATTGACCATGCAATCAGATTACAGGGTACAAACAATAAATTCCAACTGAAGTCATTTGAGCCAATCTTGAGTTGGTGTGAAACTGATTGGTTCACAAACGATTTTAGTTGGAATTCATTGTTCATGCTGGACTTATGGTAGGATGCGGAAAAAAAAAAAAAAAAAATCAAAATTATGCGGGGATTTTTTTGGCGAATTATGCAGGGAAAATCGTGAATTATGCGGGAAGGAAAAAAAAACATGAAAAGAAGTCACGTTTTCGCGCGGAAAACGTGAAAACAGAGAGTTTTTTCTATTCCAAATTGTTATTCGCCACTTAGGAAACATTATCTCTAGATTTTCCACCAATAATGAGGCTCGTTCTATCGAAATTTAGACAACAGGCCCCCACGGTTTTCAACATAGAATGTCTTGTCATTCCCGTTGTGAATATCATCCTTTCGATTGCTCAATGTTCGACGATTTGGGAAGGAAATCTACTGTTAACTTCGGATAAATTGGGTAAGAAATAGCGAAAATAGATACCTGTTTTATGATTTTCTACACATTTCTCTAAATTATGCGGGATAATGAGGGAATTGCCGGATTATGCGGATTATGCGGAGGAAGCCAAATTATGCAGGTCCGCATCCGTGCATCCTACCATAAGCCCTGTTCATGCCCTGTAATCTGATTGGTCAATTTTGTTAACTAGAGTGACCCTGGTAATAGACGTATCATCGCACTGTAAGTGCTGAAAGTCTGTGTGTATTGCATATTATGGTTTCTTTGGTGCAGGTAACATAAATATTCTGGGCCCGGTTGTTCGAAAGCCGATTAACGCTAATCCGGGATTAAAAGTCTAACAAGGTTTTAATTTCTCTTGTATAAAAGTGTCTTTCACCGCTAATGTTTTGTGGAGAACATTAGTCAAAGTCAAAACTAAAGGACAAAAAATATAAACAGAAAACCTCACTGAAAGTTACAAAACCGAAATAAAAATTTTACGCTAATCCTGGATTAGCTAAATTGTGCTTTGAACAACTCGGTAATTGAAGTCAAACGGTGTCATAATACGGAAGGGCTACGTCAGCCTGTACATTTTATTACAAACAAGCCTGTGCTGAGATTGATTTTCATTTTATTAGTTTACAAGTTACATGTATAATTGTCAAATGTTTCAATATTCTTTTGTAACACATATTAGGCAATTAGCAACACTCACTTTGCCAAGCTGAGGGACTTTATTGCACTGCATTTACCAGCAGGATTCCCTGTCAAAATAGGTAACGGTGAATGTTTGTTGTTGATGTTGTTATGGAGTCGGACTCGCCTTTATACAAGGAACTCCATCCAAAGCTAGTAGCATTCTCAGGACCTGCTCAGTCAGACTGTTGTTGTGAGAGGCCTTGGAGAGAAATGAAACTACAGTGGGAACCAACTCCACACATGCCTCCATCATTTAAAAAGGTGTCCACATTAGAAAGGTTAAATTCCACTGTCAGTAACAACTGAAGGCAGCTACATGTACATGTAGTACATAAGGACTGAGATACAAACCATATAATCCCAAAAATACATGTAGCAACCCCCCTCCCCGTAATTAACGAACCCCTGGAATTAGGTGTAACAACAAGTTTGAAAATAGTGACCTTTCTGCCCTCCCCCCCCCCCCCCCCCCCCCCCCCCCTTAAAAAGGTAGGTGAAAATGTTTTAGGTTTCTTGTTTCTGATGGGAGTTAAAAACCGTAAGCTGCTAAGATGTTACTAAAAACCACCAGAAAATGAAATTTTAACAAATTTGGCAATGGTGTTACTTAGCAGTTGTTAACAGCGACTACCTGAAAGCTTCAATCTGAGGCAAAGCTTCTAAAACCAAAAGTAACGACCCTTTTTTTATTTTAGAAATTCCACTATTTCACGTCCTGAATGCCAAGGTAACATTTGGCAATATTAGCGGTGGAGAATCTCCAGTAGCTGGAGTACATGCTATTAGAGCTGATATCCAACAGATTGACGAGGAGAGAGAGACTCCTGCTGGGCAGGATGAAGAGCCCTCAACTGCCGCTGGGATGGCTGCTACATGTAGGTGTGTCATAGAGTCAACTTGTTTTGAGGCTCCAGCTGGCTACAGAGAGGTTAATTTGGATCAGCCTGTTGGTGAGTGACATGATTACATGTACAACCCTTAGGATGCAATACATAACTCATAAATTATCCCACTGTGCCACATCGTCTCACCATCATCATATCATCATCATCATCATCACCATCATCATCATCATGGCAACATGGTGTCAAGACACCAATAATACGAGCACGTCCTACCACTATGATCTGTCTGATGCCACAGACTCCAGATCTTGCTCCACTCCAACCAGCTTCACATCCTAGCTCTTCACGGCTCGTCCCTCCACTGCTAGCCACACCCACTAGTCTGCACTAAAAAATATTTTTAGCTTAGTTCCTTTTAAATTCTAATTTGTTCTTTGAAATTAAATGTACATTTTTTATCATAATTTTTAGTAGCCATACTCGTTTATTCTATATTGTAATATATTTAGACTATTTAAATTTGTAAATTATATTTTAGACCATTCAAATTTAGATACCTAGGATCGAGGGCCACTAGTTTATCAGTGTTTAACTGTTATGTGTTTACCCTCGTGAAATAAGTTGCTTACTTACTTACTTCACTTCTGGTTGGGTCAAATATTGTGTGTAATTAGTGGAAATCAGTGTGCAGTGGGTAATTAATAGAGCATAGGCATAAATTAATTTAAATTAAAGTTACCACATAACATCATTTTAAAACTGCTCCTTTTCTTACTCCTCTGTTGTTCATAGCTCCAATCAGAGATGAAGAAGACGAGATGTTGCAACTAGCAATACAACAGAGCTTACTGGAATATCAGCAGGATCCAGCGCAGATGATGACCCTGCAGGCTTTGAGAGACAGCCATCAGGAATCAGACGACGACCTGCAACGGTAATACCTTTAAAACCCTTTCACTCCCAAGAAGGCTTTATAGTGTACATAGTGAGTAAAAAATAATTGTGTTGCCAAAATTTTCAAAAACCAATAGTACCACATGAAAGCACTGCTCAATAGCTTTCATTTGAATAGTCACACACTGGGGCTTCATGCTCAGAGTGAAACATTAATTGTATTGGCTCAAGGTTTGACTCTGGGAGTGAAAGGGTTACAACTCTTGCACTGGTACAAAATAGTAAAATATGTTTGCATGTGCCTATAAAAATGATAGATCTTTTTCTAAAAAAAATGTCCTCAGCATTAAATATTAATTTTGTTGATTTTTAAAGACAGACGAGTATAATAATTTTTGTTGGCAGTGCTATAAGAGAAAGCATGAGAGAAGGTGATGTTGAAGAGAATGAAGCCATAGAAAACCCGACTGGTGATAGAGAAGAAGGAGATGGAGCCGTCGTCTATGATGAAGATTTGCAATGGGCCATGGCAATGTCAGAGCAGCAGCTTGAAGAAGATGAACGGCTAAGAAAACAGGAAGAAGAAGACCTAGCAAAAGTCATCCAGCTCTCTCTCGCAGAGAATTAACTCTTTTAGCCCCTGGGCAGGTCAGCTTCAAAACTCTCCTTATTAGAAGTTGCTTTTAATTTATATTTTATAGTTGAATTCTGCTAACCATGTAAGGAGAATTTGTTTGTAAGTTAATTATGTTTTCCTGAATGATGATCGATCAGTGCCTAGTTTATTCTCAGAAGCACTACTCGTGGGAGCTCCTGTAGCTCAGTGGTAGAGCGTCCGACCGGTGTGCAGAAGGTCATAGGTTTGACTCCTGTTGGGAGAACTCAAATAGTTTTTTCCCAGAGTAGCTAATGTGTCACTGATTGATAAAACATATTTCTCATAATTTATTTCTACCAAGCTTAAACTTCACCATCATTTATTTCCAGGAAAAGCATTTTTATTTACAAATCCTATGACATTAGTTCATTTTATTCTTTTTTATTAAGAAAATAGGAAATCATTGAACATCAATGTATTATTGGTTGTAAAATTATTGGGATCAAGGCCAGTTAACCACAGGACACCCAAGCAAACCTTAAATATAAAATTGCTGCATTTATGTCAAATTGTTAAACAAAATTTGTTTAATGGTGGTTCAATCAGTAATAAATAGTTAAAGACTACATAATTCCAGGACTGTTTAATAAGTTGTTTTTGGAAGCCTGAAGCTTTAAAATTTCAGTACAAACCCTGCTTGGGAGTCAGATCTTTTTAAAAGTTTAATTTGGCGAGGAATTTTTTAGCTTGTTTTCCAATGCTTGTTTGGTTTTTGGGTGTACTGTAAAATTTCTGCAGAAGAAAATTATTATTAATGAATTTTATTTTTATTTCATTTTTCTTTAATTTTCATGGTCAGGTGGACAAAGTCTCTGAACAAAATATTATTACAAAACTGTTCTAAAGAATATACCTTGTATTCTATAATTAAATTATTAGAGAAATGTTGTACAAAAGTGTCAAAGCAAGTGGAAATGTTTGTATACAGTATTCTATTTATCAAGCTAGTAAATAATATTATTGTATTTTGTTCTTAGTTGGGGGGGGGGGGGGGGGGGGGGCAGGGGAGAGCCCAGGAGTAACAGGGGCACTGAGCAATCTCGTTCCCAGAGTCCTCGGTACCCTTGTCCAGCGGTGGAGCGGCCAACAAGGAGCCCTGGGGGGAAGCGATCCACCATGACAGGATTCTTGGACTTCCGGCTCTACTGTGCATGTGTTCGACCCCATGTTTCAACTAACGGACGCCAAGATTCTTGGACTTCCGGTCTTACTGCGCAAGTCAGGCGGATCACTCTATCCCAGAGGTCCTTGTTGGCCGCTCCACCGCTGGACAAGGGTAACAAGGACTCTGGGAACGAGATTGAGGAGAAGAGATGTGCAGGACTTCCAAGGTGGTGGTAACCGGGAGAAATAAATGTAGAGTGAGACATTTTTTTCACAACATTGCGTAAAATATTTTGCAATAGAATAAAGCACAAAGAGGTGAGAACCACAACTGAAGGGGCAGGAAACTGGGTCGAATACAAGATACGGGAAGCTGGAAGTTCAGGTCTCTCAAATATTATATTGTATAACTAGAACATGTGTAACAATTTGTAAGAATGACAATGAATGTAACTGAAGAATATGGCTACCAGAGATACCAGTTGCAACAGATGCTCAAACTTGTCAGGGGGGAGGTTGAGTCTGAGCATGCGCATGCACAACAGTAGGCTCAATTACCAGCTGCTGTTTGGGAAAATGAGCCCACGAGAGAGCGGCGGAAATCGAGCCTAGCGCAACTGTATAGAATCCTGACGCCATCGCTGCCATTCCATTAATTTGGGGGGGGGGGGGGGGGGGACTTATAACTGGATTAGACATTATCACTGGATGGACTTAAACCAGGGGGGGGGGGGGGGGGGGGCTTATATAAAACCATAATTTTATGGTTATCACAAGTGCAGTGTGTTAATTATAATATTGTATAATTCATTATTAATTAACAATAATTAATTAACTGAATTAATTTATCATCTTTGATGATTGTATCTTTTTACTCGCACTCCAGTGGTACAATGGCCAGGTTTAGTTTACTGGAGAAATTACTTCCAGATTTCGGTTTTGTTGTGCTATTTGTTAACTAGGCTTCCTCTCCACAATCTGTTACAGCTTATTATAAATGTTAATTTTCATGAAATGCTTTTATTTGTAAACAGGCAATAAATTGCTGCATTTTGACAGTGTTCCGTGGTATTTATCTGATGTTCATTAGGCCCCGTTGACACGAACACGGTTTCATTTGTAACCGTATCTTTTGTGTACAGTTATGCCCCCCGTTTACACGGAAACGATGTGTAACCGTGTACTTTTGAAAATGCTCCGAGTGTCATGTAAATGGGGTAACCGTGTAGATTTGAAAACGATTGGCGCGCGCAAACCTTCAAAGTTCAAGGTTATTCGTGTCCAGCCCGTCACGGCCATGACGTAACATCACCGAAAGACAAGAAGACAGAAAAAATGTGTTTGTGTAACCGCTTTGTATCCATGTACTTTGAACACGGACATGAATATTATTTAGATTTAAAACCGTGTTCATGTAAACGAGGCCTTTAATAGCTTGCACAAGAAAAAAATCACTCCTATCCAAAATCCAAAAAATGCCACATACCATTCAATTCAAATACTGATCAGCCCTGGGCCTGGTTTGGTTCGGAAGCCATTTTTGGCAGGGTTATGATTATTTTAAATTGATGCTAAATTTTAAATACAAGAACGGGTTATTATTATTATATTTAATATTTTTGGGGGTCGGTAGGGGGGGAGGGGGGGGGGGGGTCGGCTTAATACTATTTATTAGCTATCCAGAGCTGTGTCTTGTTTACTTGTATCGGGGGGGGGGGGGGGGGCTTATTGAAAGAATTTATGTACGGTAGCAATGCAGATTATAAGGAATTTATGTACGGTAGCACTACATGCAGACAGTTCATGTGTCAGACAAAAGTCTGTGATTATTCAATTTGTTTTATTTCATCAAGTTTACTACATGTATAATTCATAAAATTAGTTTTGATTGTACATGTATTACTCCTAAAATAGCACAGATCTGAAGATCTTGTCTGACTTATAAAATGCCAAAAATCCACATATCAATCTTGAAAATGTCAAACTTGTAAATTATTCAATTGAAGGTATTTCTCAAGACTGTATAATATAATTATATGGCTTGGTATGTTACAAATCACACAAACAACAATACTGCATATAAATTATTATCAATACTAGTACGCAAATGTCATTATAATGTAAAATGACTAGTTAAAGATTGTTGTTCCTAAATGTTCTAATGAAGCACTTGTAAATCCAACTGGATTTTGTCTTTTAGCAAGGACATAATGACAGAATCTTCCTATACATGTACCTTAACCTTAATTCTATCCGCACCAGAAAGCACATAAAGGCCATCACGCTGTTCATAATGAACACTGCACAGTTAAATGTACTCTGCAATATACCAACATCATGTGTCGACATTTCAACCTACTTAATAATACTTCCCTTTCTACTGAATATAGGGAATCATGTCTTACTTTACGTTCTTTATGAACAACTTTGAATCCAATAGGATTCTTTGTTATAAATGTCTTGGTGTGCTGAGCATGCCTGCGGCAATAAACCACAGGTCCTGGAATGACTTTGTTTAACTATTTTGAGAAAATGCTGCAAGTAGTTTTAAAGTCGACCTGCTTTTAAACTATAATCACATGTCTTAAGTGGTCTTGCAGATATTGAATATGATTGTCATAAAAATGGTAACTACATGTATATACAAAACTACCTTAGTTATAATATATAAATTAGATGGACCTCTGACAAGTTAGTATATTACTACAACTGCTATTAATTATTATATGTGCAAACGCCCAACAAGTTTTTTACAGTATGTAATCCTTGAGAGGCTAAAAAATTAAAGACCCTTAAATATTATATAATCATTCTTACCGCAGTAAACTACCGTAAGATAAAAATGTACACAAGCTCATATGAAAGCAAATTAAAAACCAAAACTGTTAATTTCGCAAATGTGATCTGAGTATTTAATTGTCAAGTAATTTAAATATAAACCATCTAGCATAATATACTATTAATTCATTTGTTCTAGATCTGGGTGCACGTGTACATTTATACCTTAAATTTAGTCAAACATAACTTAATTCTGTACCTTTTAGTAATCACTAAATGTACACAATACAGACTACAGAATTCCAGACAGATTTCAATTGACTTTCACAATAATTTTACAGTCAAAGCCATAAATGGTCAATGATTTGGTTGAAAATACAACATGTACTTGACATGACACCTGGTCTAACGAATAAGAACAAACATTGTTTTCTCACCCAATCAGGTACAAAACTAAAACCAATTGAATTGGGTTACACGTTTCACACCAGTTACAAACACTCTGCTACAAAATCTGATTGGTCCATTATGCGAAATTATTATAAGCATGTTATGATTGGCTGGATATGCCAGTGTGACTGCGCTATAATGACCTATCAAATCTCACAAAAATGTTGGATTCCAACAACAGCTATTTAATGAACTAATTACTTTGCTCCCGTCTTGTCCACCATCCTTGCAATTCCTAATGCCATTCCACTACAGTTACGATTGTTATTCACTATATATTCTTCATGGCGTCTGCTTCAAAACTGAACTTTTAAGGACTTCCTTTCATTTTGCATCATTAGACTTCATACCGCTGTGTTCAAACTGCCGTTACTTTTTCGTTCTGTATTAAAGAGCAATACAAGCAATGATTTAGTTGTTGTTTCTCCTTTTCTTTATTCAACATAATTTATAATAATTCCCCATTCAAGATTCCTGAATATTGCTTTTAATAATATTGCAATATTTTTTGTTTTAAAAATACGATGGTCACATATCGATACGAGTCTCTAAGAGGTAAAAATAAACTTGACAACGCCCAAAAATATGGACTCTGGTACCTTTCAGGGGTTTTTCTGAAAATTTCCGACGAGCATCCCTGTCAATTTTATATGAAAGTCCATAAACCCCCCACACCCCTGGCCAAGAACACACATTGTTATTTCTCGGGTGTATGAATAAATATTTATTAATACTAACCTTTGTCGTCTGTGTGATCTTCCTTCTTGCAACAGCTTTCCTTGACTTTCTCTAGAACCTCCTTTCGTTTAGCACACATGATTATTTCAAAAACCACAACACACAGTGTGACAAGACCCATAGAAGCCAGGCCAATCTTGTACGGCAGAACATTCACTGTCAAAAGTAATAGCCAAGGATACTTGTAAATAATTTTATCAATATACAATGTTTGAACCAAAGATGGAGTAACAGTAATACATTGTACATATCTAAGTACATAGTGTAATCGTCTGGGTGGCTGTAGTCTTGAGCAAGACTAATTCTGACTGATGTTTCGACAACGTTGGTGAAATTAGCCACTAACAGAAACACAGTCACCAACAACAGGATTTTATTAATGTAGCTTAGCAAAAAACGACTGACTCAATACAGTCGAAGCTCTCTGAGCGGTCACTCTCGTAAGCGGAGTCTCTACTTACGGCCACCTTGACAAAACCCTGTTTGAAATCTAGCTCATACAAACTCTGTATTTACACATTCTCGTAAGCGGCCAGCTCCAGCTGCGGACACTTTTTCTGCTTCCACTGGGTGTCCGTTTACCAGCTTAGTTAATACAGACCATAGTCACAGTGGACCTAACCTGAGAAAGCACTAAATATAATTACCAACATAACAAAGGTTTTACCCACCTGTTTTAGAGTCGTCACGTCTCTCTCCAGGATTTGGCTGATCAATTCCTGGTACACATGTACAGTCCTTTTCATTTGCTAGCTCCCCTTCATGCCACTTGCAATCCAGGTCACAGTCACAACTGCAACTTGTATGATTATCAACTTTGATGGTTATGGGTTTTCCACTCGAGGGATCTGTCGCTTCCAGAGAAATTTTTGTGCTTGATTTTGCTCTACATGGTTTATGTTTGGGTGAAATGTTTCCATCACATGTTCCAGAGCAGCGATGCAGTAATATGTGGTATGGTTTGTGGCCTTTAGTCTCGTCTACCACCACTGGTCTCGGTTTGCAACTCTGTTCATCTAGCTTTACTGAAGACACTTTCACTAGAAAAAATAATAAATTTACATAGTTAAAGTTAAATTAATTAATTTAATTGAGGGAAATGGAGCAATTTTTGAAAACTTTCAGGAGGCCAGAGAAATGCTATGATTCTAATTAATTGGATGTTGATAATATAGAAAATAATAGATGGGCGCACGTACAGTAGATATGAGATTTCTCTTCTTGTGTTCAACTCGATATCGAGTTGAACACAAGGAGAGAAACCTAATATTATTTTGTTTCTTATAAAACATACTAATAATGAAGTTTTTGACGATTTACTGAAGATTTCTGACCATTTTTCGAAAATTGCCAGAAGGCCATTAACCAACATTCTGGATATTTTCCGGACATTTCCAAAAATACCCAAAGGTATCTGACGATTACTACAGATAGCTGAGTAGGATCTGAAGCTGTTTTGACCATACACCAACAAATTTAGTTGATTCTACTTTTTAAAGGGTCAAATGTTTCATCGCGTTTCTCAGGGGTGGTCAACACTGCAGTTAATAATATAAAAAATATATATAATTATTATAATAATATTTGTTTTTTAAATGAAATACATGTATTCATTCAGAGCTTGTTGATTAATTTGAAGGTTGATAACCATCTCATTATATTTAATGAATGCTGGCACAGTTTTTGTCAAAATTAATTATCAAATTGATACCATTATTTTTGAAGTGTCTTTCTTCCAATGATAATAAACATAATCATTGCACATTGTTTTCCGACTGAAAATATTAATGATCCACATGGACAAAATATGCAAATAAAAGCTACCGGTCTGAGTTACAATGTACTTGTCTAGTGATTAAAATTAGCCAATGAACTCCAGATGCATTAGATTTTTTTTTTTTTCATTTTAACAATGAAGGCTGAAACCAGCTGGATGTTATGCTTGCCATAGTCGCATGAATGACATTACGCCCACGCAATAGTTTAACTGCTTTACGGGAAGTACAACAAATATTTCTTCCTTTTATTTGTATTTCTGAGAAACGATGCGGTGGCCAGAGTAATATTAATTGTTTACACAGACAAACCGATCAGATAAACGTCTCAAACACTTTAAACTCACAAGATTAAATGCCTTTTGACGCGTAACAAACGACATCAAAGACTTTTAGCCGTTAATTTACGGCAGAAATATTCCTTCTTGGTACTGTTACGTTGAAAATACTATAAAGCAAACACAACGCTGTTGTTTTGTACATAAATAAAATCCCATTAAAGGTGACAAATTCCACACATTGCTTCCCACCGGAGCGATGCTGTTTGTGTAATCAAAATTGTGATTTCGTAAGCAGAATTTCTGAGAAATTGCGAAAATTAGTTTCCGTTCGATTCAGTTTACCACTCTTCGCTAGCTTCTGAGTACCCATTGTTATCTATCCACGTTTCGAATCACGAAATATATCACATGTGTTCATTTACGCGGAAAATTTTCGCGGTCTTTTTCGTCGCTCCGTCTGTGGCTGTTTCAGTGTTGATTTCCTTACGCAAAGTTTTTCAAGTGGAAGGAAATTTTGCTTTGTTTCACCAGTCTAACATCGAAGTAATGCGACTAAGAGTTCAAACATAGCTGTTGATTTCAATTATCAAGTGAAAATCGAACGGTTTGGAACAATTTGAGACGTGTTGAAACCGACAAAAGGCTTTGCGCTGCGGTGAATAATCGATCGTGCGATCAATTTAGGATATACAAATGTAGCGTGACTGGTATACACGTTTTATACAAAGTTTAATTCATGACCACTGTTTATAGAGATGATTCCCGAATAATTTTCAAAAAGATCCATCGAATAGAAGCAGAGAATCGACTACTCCAGCTTCCGTAAAAGTGATTTTCTATAAGCTTGTTTATATCAAAGAAGTATCAAAATTGTTGAAATCTGCGCATCTTTTGTTGAGAATGATTATGACTTCTATAAAGTTTTGATATCAGGTAGGCGGTTTAGCAATTATTTCAAAAGAAAATAGCAGACTGCTCGCTACACGTGAAGTTGTAGTACGATAATAAGCTTACTACATTGTGACTGAACGTACCTGATGCCAAAATAAGTGAAACTACAACCACTGCACAAACTGTTGATATCCTCGATGATCTACAACCGTTACATATTCCACGATCCATGTTCTTTCTGCAGTTCAGGTCTTTGCGTAAAACTGGGCGGAGTTGGTTACCTGTTTTCCTCTAACTGCGGAGAAACGGAGTCAATAAATGAATGAACTACGGATGAAGGAACTAATAAATTGACCCAAAACGCCCAGCCTTCCCGTGTTGAGATAACCAATCACAGAACAGATCCGAGATAGCACTTCCGGTGGCACGGTGCTGTGCCATGAAACACCGGAAATTAAGCCATACACGATCGCTCACACTGCTGTTACTATCAAAACTGAAAGTACAGGTACTTGATTCACATTTCTGCAGGTTAGCTGGGCAGATTTGAACTTGTTTGCTAATCACAGAGCGTTATTTTGTGTTTGTATTCATTCTTCACAACCCCGGTTCACAACGCGCAAACCGTCAAACTTCACTGTCACTGAACAGTCTGACCTTTCTGCCCTCGTCCTTTCACTCTCCTGAAGTTTAATATTAGATACGTGAAAACCCAACCCAGAATCTTCCTGTATTGTTTTACTCGTATAGTGCACACCCAGAAGAACCCCCGGGTCACTGAGAGGAAGTTGTATAACTTCGAAGCACTTCTATCTAAACACAGTAACACTCCATAAAGTTTTACACAAACAACAGAATATACCTCAATTGTCTTATCAGCCTTGGTTATCAGATTTTATATACCTTAACAACTGTACCAAGTTTGTAAAGTTGTTTCTACATATATCTACTTTATACACTGCTGTAATCGGACATGTAAGATTTTGAAAAACGTTCTGCCTCGTGAAAAAAGCGCGTGCTCTAATATTGTGACTCAGATGAGAAAGTACATGCTTTATAGACCATGGTTCGCGATGTGAAACGTCTGTAAAAAGCTACTCTAGCGCATGCAGTTAGATGGGATTTGGCGGAAGACAGGACGTCTGAAGACAACAGATAACTCGTGTATTTGGTTGATTTCCTGTAGTCAAGTACGACTATCATTTACGTTGTTCCTCTCGTACGAGCGTGCTGGCATGCTAGTGAAAAGTAAGACGACGGAAGTATTTTCCGGTGATATTTTCCTTTCCAAGTGGAGAAAAATTGTTACCTGAAGAACCTACGAAGTCAGGGTGCTTTCTCTGAGATTCATCCTTTAATATAGTTAACCCCCCGGGTATGTTCTTGAATATGTTTCAGTTAACTAAAATACCGTAATTGGTGCTTGGTTTCGCGGTTTTGAATATGCCGTACATGTCACCTAAATATTATTTGTTCAGCATCCAGTATGAAGCCCTGTGACGTCATAACATGACGTCAATTCAAGACGATGACGCGAAAGATTCAACAACTTAATTGAGTAAATGTTTTCAGCAAAAAAGATCAACAATAACAGCGCATGGATTAAATCAAATTATTAGTACAGAAGTTGAAGTGATTGCGTCTTGATCGCGGATAACCATGCCAGATTAACAAAAAGTGTCTGTAGTTTTAGAGTCTGCCTAAGGGCCTAGGGGTAAAAGTCCATTATTGCACACAAGCTCGAGCGATTCAACCGGCTTATTAAAACACGAATGCATGCATGATTGAACGACTTGATTACTCTAATCACAGACATCTTTGCTGATTGCTTTAAAAGGCATTATTGGAAAGTGATATCTCACAGTTACACAGCACATTTTAGAATGAATTTCGTCTTTATTCTGAGCGAATTATTGGTGCTGTTAATGTGTTACTTCCGACACAATCATCTTTTCAGTGTTGTTGTGGACAACGATACAAACTCTGCTAACAAGCTCTAATATCCTTAACGATTGAATATTGAAAAGCGCGACACAATTATCACCGTAAATTATCCCACAAAAAAGTATTAAAGTCACGTGTTAGCACGTTCTTTTTTCGTGTAATTTTCCATCGATCACAAACAAGATTAATTTCTTACCTTTTTAAGAGAAATCCTTGATCCTAATTTAGTGAGATGATACCTGAGAGACGTCCCTGCCGGTTTGGTGATTTCGGCTTTTATAGACGGAGTGTTTCTTTCCCCTCGTTTGAAGTACAGTGTGTGTTTCGTTTATACAGTAATAAAATCGCGATCTCCGAGAGATCAGTTTATATCACTCAATTCGCGGTGCTGGAATTTCGGTTATGTCCGTTGCCCCGTTACACCTAAATATTTGCCATAATGTTGACAAGGAGTGGTATTAGGCAAGACTGTTGTTCCTAATCGCGGTATTATACTTAATAAACGTCATAAAAAAATGGAGATTTCGTTAGATTGATACTGACGAAGATGCATATCGGTTAGAAACTTATACAGGATTTATAACAAATTATAGAGATAATCTCGGATTTATAGCGTCAAAACATTTTGTTGCAGTTGGTCTAGACTTACTTGGACCCACACTAAGTAAATTGATCTAAACATAATGCGATATAGGGACTCCAAAAATATATGCTTGTATTCTCAGTCTAGTTTAGATCAAAAGTTAGTTTCTAGGGTGTTCAGTGGTTTCCGATATTTTAGGGGCAAGGATATTGTACATTTCCCCGTGGTTTTGTTTTTATGTTTCAGCTTACTGTGCGACGGAAAATATCAAAAACTCCCTTAACAAAACTCCCACATGTCTTATCGCGTGGGCTTATTTTGATGTTTTCAATTAGCCCAATATAGATTCCTTGGTTTAAAGCTGTTATCGCTAATTAATTTGTAGCTTCCGTTTTATCCGGATCTCCGCAAAGCTCTTACGTCATACTAAATGTTTTCGAATTCCACGACGACGAATGTTTTCGATTTTGAGAAGTGCCGCCAGTGTCTGGTCATGTGTGGCCGGCCAAGCCATCGTCGGAGATTCGGAGACTGCCGACAATTTCCGAACATCAAGTCGATAACTACTCGTCGCGTAATCGCCCGAATTTGGCAAAGCCCAACACAAGTTCTAGAAGACACACCCATTGCAAACTGGTACCGAGGGCGAGTTTTTTTTAGAAGTTTCCGATAAGGAAACACTTTCATGCCTTAAAAGCATTCTTCTAAGCTTCGTCTATTGATTTACAGAAAGATCTTGTTTTGTAATTTGCTTCATTTATGTAAACATCCTTGGGTGTAAATACAGCAAGCATTCTAGCTTCTGTGTTGTTTGACTGCGAGCAGTTCATTACTGGAGCGAACGCGCACGAGGAGTCGCGAGATTCGCGTGACTCCCACGCAATTCTCGTGCCTCGTAACGTCGTTGACAAATCAGTTGGGAGAAAAAATATCTGCGAACAACTTTGACGCCTGGTAAAATAAAAGTCACTAGAAAAAAAATCCGTGTATTTGTACCAACCTCTCGTGATTCTCTTATCGCTCCGATCCGGCGTAGAATGGTTTTGTAGCCCGATTTTCTCACCACAAAGAGCTTTATATATCTATCAGTTCAGGTGTAAATAGATCTCATCTCAATTGACTTATCGCTACTTACACTTATCAGCTGAGATTAATCGGGGATGGTCCATGGTGAAATCCCCCGCAAGAGGAAATCCTCCTGTTTTGAAGACAGATTTAAAATAGTCCTTATCTCTATTATCCGCTGTTACTTGCTGCTTTTGGCAACATCGATTGACGGGACAATCAAAAGTGATTTAAAATAATCTACTGAAATTAGAACTTATTACTTTTAACTTTACCTTTGCTGTTCTGAGCAAATCGCTATTATCTCGCTATCCCGAATGTCATTGCTAAAAGTTAGCTCAAAATGGCATAGAACCCAATTTACTCTTTGAAAACTAATCACTGGTAAATGTAACACACTAAAACAGAATCATCTCTAGTATCGTATATTCACGAGATTTGCATGTGTTTTAAAAGTAATGGAAGTAATTGTGACGCTGCAATCCGTAAAATTGATGATTTCCGCAGCAATTAACGGATTAGTTGGCTCTAACAGTTTTCTCGATGCCGCTAAGCCGAACACGTGCAATTTCTTGAAATGCTGACTCAGATGCTGACTAAGAGTCTTGCAGTGATCGATGTTTTCGTGGAGGTCACATGCATGGATAGCCTATGAATAGGCTCCGCGGTGGGGATGGGGTAAAAAGAAAACTGCGAGCGAAGCCATTTTCTTTTTACCCCATCCCCACCGCGGAGCCTATTCATAGGCTATTACATGGAATGGGACGCTGTTTTTGAAAAGACAGATTCAGCCATTATAAAACAAAAACCGGCCGATCAGTTATCATGCAGAAACGCGACAATAATATCAAACACACACACCGCATTTACAGTAAGTCGAGTAAGTAAAGCCCCGATTAAGGTGGCTGGTAACGGTTTACAACCCTGTGTTTTGATTGATCGATACTACCATCCTATATCAGTTGATGTTAAAATAAAGATATCAAACGATTGCCCAACCATCGGTGAACAAGTTGTGATAATATTTGTGACATAATAGGTTACCATAGCAACAGTATTACCTGTCAAAAACACTCGAAATGTTGAAGCCGTTTGACACGGCATGGTCTCAACATCTCTCAACATGCATGACTCAAACAAATGTCGAGACCGTTTGATCCGGGCTTAATACACGTAAAAGCAACTGCCGCATAGCACCTTAGCCCCAAGCCCCCCACCCCCCAAGAGAGCTTGCAAACAGGCTATCATTGACTAGTGGCATTTTATGAACATAAACTAAACGAGAAGTTCAGCATAATTCAAATTAAATTTTGGATTTTTGTTGCAATCGCTTGTCTCGTTCCCAGGCGTCACTCCTTGATCGGGCGCGGTGTCGTTTCTGAAGCATTTGGCATTCTTCCCATCAAGCCCCTTGCTCCCTGTTTTCCCGCTCCGTTTACCTTTACCTACGAAATGCAGCGGTGCCTGGAAACGAGTCAGGAAGCTCGCAGCCTTTTAATGGATTTAACTAACTGCGGAATCCATCCATACTAGTGGAATCAGTCGACATTCTCTCTCTACGTTTCGATCGATCTCATGTATTATATGTTTTATAACTCTGATCTCCAAGAGAGAATTTGAAGTAAGGCTGCTTGTTGGTCGTTCCTGGCCCTAACGATTGCTACGGCATGTTGCTACTTGTTGAATCAACAGTGGTATTGTTCGACATTCGTTGAGTAACAAGTGTTTCAGATTGTTTCGGCTTTACCGCCAAATATATATAGTTTCCGCCAAAATAACAAAATGGCGGAAGAAGACAATAGTCCAGGCGCGCGCTTCTCGCTCACGACTGCGTGCAGTCCTAGGACAAGGCTTGGATAAATTCTGCCGGTAGAATTTCGAGCATAATAAGCGATATTTGAGGCGAGCATTCTGCCGGCATAATAAGGCATTTTCGAGCAGAATTATAGCAGAATAAAGGAAAATCAGTAACACTAATGATATGCATAGTAGTTGAAAGAAAAAAAATTGAAAACTAAATACAAAACAAATGGAAAATACCTTGCAGTTAATGTAATATCTCGAGCACTGGCTCAGGGGCACTCACATGAGATCACATCACATACTTTGCGCCCGAAGGTTATGGGTACCGAGCAGAATAAGGGTGTCCGAGCAGAATTTCGAGCATAATAAGCGATTCAGTTTACGAGCCAGCAGAATAAGCCATTTTACGAGCAGAATTTATCCAATCCTACCTAGGACGCGCGTTAAACTAATTATCATTTTGCTGAAACTTTGCCCGAATCACCACATGATTTCTATGATGGTTTCGTCTTTCTTTGCTGAATTATAAAAATTACCTAATCGAGTACTGTTATAGTAAAAAAAAATAAGAAGTTAAAAATTGATTCTGCAGTGAACTTACCGTTCTATCCACCAAATAAACTTTGAGTAAACTGATTGATAGTTTCAGTCACAAGTCAATTATTTATATATACTTTTCTACGCCAACTATTTTTAAAATAATATATTCAGGCTGTGATAGAGTTCTTCCAAAAATGTACTGAAGGGGCCGGTTTTGATATACAACTAACGTGCAAGCTATAAATAAATTCGTTAATCAGTTCTTCCTTCTAAGGATTTCGTTTTCTTGAAGGGCAAAATTAGAAGAAATTCCGGCTTAAAAGAGGAAAAAATTAACATATGCATATATGTACATCAGCAAACTTTGACAACTCTGTCAAGCTAAGTTACGTTGTGTACATGGTGTTCGACTAAAAGCCCGCAATTAATTAACACAAAAGGCCGCCATTGCATGCTAATCCTTGCCGGGGTATTATTGCGTCAAAGAACACCGAACCAACTGGAATTTGAAAGACAAATTTTCTAAACTACTTTCCCAGGGTGTTGACAGATGTAACATGTACGATTTGGAGTTAAGTTTGTGGTTTTCCTGACCTCGTGCAATATCGTTCCACAGGGCTGGGCTGATGCCAGAACGGTTCTAGCGCACTTTCGTGGAAATGCCGTCAATGGCTTTTCTCAGGAACAAACTGAGCGCTTGAGAAATCTCACCTATCGTACTCTCAGTTACATACTGAAAAATACAAACATAAAAAACGCTGAACTGTTCAAGTCGATCCTTACAAACTATGTGTTTCAAAACTATGTGCTATTTGCGTTCTTCGTTTGATTTTTCCTAGTCTAATATCGGATAATTAGATACTGATAATTAATGAAGTTTTAATATATGTAGAGTGTACATGAAGAGTGATATTTGCTACTCCAGTTCATTTCGGATATTTCCAGTTCAGTGAAGTACGTACATACAACTCCCAAACGATGGAAATAACTTGAAGTGATTTTATGCGCAAACTGATCTCCAAAAACTAGGCGTTAGTATTGAGCCTGTAAAAGTCACTGAATATTGAGAGATCAACTGAAACTGTGTTCCTTTTCAGCCATTTGCTATCATCCTTTTTGGCTACTTTTTATTCTAATTCTAATTTTCTTTTATTTTTATTTACGTGTGTTTATTTTATTGCCCAGCTGCCCAGTAAACAGAGCTCAGTAAATGCAGCACCCAACTTTAGTTACCTGTTTAGGAGAGGAGGGAAGACATAAATTTACTTTTATTTATTTTATTATTTGACTACAGTAGCCTTATTTGGTATCTGGTAAACCATAGACGTTTACGTACCGACATTCCTTTCCTTGTTAATTTTTATTGAGATTCTTCCGAGAACTATTTTGCGCATTTCCTGATTAATGCACTTGTATCTTCCCGCTAATGCGTTTCAAACTAAGGCGGACTTTATAATATTGAGGTTTCAGGAAAATCCCAGTCAGAGATGGTGAACTCCCGCTTGAAAGGAACTTATATAGTCGATATAGTTCTGTGTTCCTCAGATGAAGAGGAAGGAAAATTCTGGTCTTTCGGTTTGTGAGTTCAAACTTCCTTTTTTAGAAGTAAGATAAGTTGGTATTAATATCAAAACATTGTCAACCCGGCCGGCAGACAGGTGATGAGAATAAAGAAACTCATCAGTTACAGGATATAAGTTTACTCTTGATGTACCACCAATTTCTCAGAACCAGCAGTCGGAAATAGAGTGGTAAAGTATGACGTCACAAATTTATTTTATCAAGCCTCAAAATACCATCGTATATTAGCAGGAGCTGTGATAAGCTTCTGATATTAGATAAAGATTCCCTCTGTATGGTCAGCCACAAAATTTCAACTTGTTAGCACGAATAGAACAGAAGTAGATGTAGAGGTTCAAAGTTTGGAATCGTCCCGTACAAACCTCTATAATTGTGTGCCTGTTCTAAACGTACTGAAGGAACAGACGCAAAATTGGAGAAATTAAAACCTGAAGTGCCCATATCTCGGTCGCAAATTGCAATGGAGAGCTACTTTTTGGCAAGTGGACGTTTTTTGGCATGCTTCCTCCGAATAGTTGAACAAATTTCATAATTTCACAAATTTATTTTTTGTGACGTCATAACTTTAGTACTCTAATCGAGAATCAAGCAGACCATTCATAAATATATTAATTGCTCTTTATTTTCAGAATGTTCTCAAAGAACATAAATATATTTTACAATAAATAATCAAACTTCGGTGGCTTGCCTACATACATTTCATGTTTGCTGTATTGGACTTAAATAACTCACACTGTTATAAATAAATAATTAATAAATAAATAACTTATATCGAGCTTTTTGATCTCGATGAAACAATTTTGTACACTTAACTTAGCCGTAGCTTTTGTATTAAATATTTGTGCCTTCAGTGTTAGGCACCATACTGTGCAAAGACATTTTACTTTTTTTCTAGAAGACGTCATGTTACTAATATCCTTATATTATATCAGGACACGGGTCTGACTTTTAATAGACCTGCTATCTAGTCAAAAATTCCTATTATGGTCATTTATGTTTTCCATGAAATATAACACTATTTTTAAGCGACCTGCTCTGATTTTTCCTCTTTTGCACAGAGGAGTTCTGTTTATCCAGTATGTAATTTTAATAATTTAGCCGCGTCTTCATTTCTTGTTCTGTTTCTGACTATGCACAATCATTGATATTTAGTATAATCAGGGAAACAAGGAACTCCTGCTTTCAAAAATCGTCCGAGCCCGCGATTTTCAGTAGTGGTGTTGCTAAGCAACAACGTACTGATAAGCTCACGTGACAATGTTCGGGTGCCCGTGCTACTTCGGGTACTTGACGAGGAGTTATCGACAACAGCACATGTTTCCCGATTGAGAATCCTATTATTTTTATCTAGCAACTTTTAACGCCTTGCTATTGATTACATTTAGTTTCTTAACTTATTTTTATACAACTAAATCAACTTATTGATGATATAAAGAACTTTGGATCCACAATGATTTCACATATCTATTTGGGTTTCTTTACCAATGGCTGCCACGTTGTTTTCTCCTCTTTCCATGGGTAGGTCTGTCACCGCTGTGCCGCATGACTCGCTAAAAATATCTTCTCTTGAATTCTCGATGTTTGATCGATCACCTAGCAAGAAAAGAAATAGAGTTTATGTTGAGATATCCACTAAAATGCGAGGAATGATTGTGTTTCGATTCTTCTGAAAAAACAATTTTGGACTTGAATGCTGAGAAGGACCTGGAAGCGACGATCATTGAGATTCAACGTAATCAAATTTATGCAATCTTTTCTCTTTGACCAAGACGGAAAAAGGCGAATGAAACCCGTATAATTATTATAATTATTCTATCTCAACGTCGCCGGGTGTCTCGGTGACAACAGCACTACTCATAAATTAAAAATGAATAATTGATTCTCAACAACAGCACTAGTCATAAATTAAAAATGAATAATTGGTTCTCACCTTTCGTGGAGCAAGTTCTTGTGAAGCGATATATTAAACCAGCTTGCTTGCGGTAAAGAATCGCATCAAACACCAGATACATGACGACAAACTGTCCCAGAAAGATCACCGCATAAAATTCTTGACGGAATCCACCTGGAAAAATAAAATGAAATAAAATTGTTACACCTCTATTTGTTAATCAGTCCCCTGTACATGGACTCTTCCATTGAGCAATTCCAATTTCCTTAATTTTACAGAGTATCGGAAATCATAATGCAAATTTAATCGCTGTTTCAGGGAGGGCTGAAATTAGATGTTGGGGCTTTGAGAAAGATCGTCCGCAATGCACTGAATTTTTTGTTTGCTTTACTACGCTATGTGATTCGTTTAAAAAACTCGCGCCACCCACTCAACCAATCAGATACAAAACCAAAACCAATGGCCACACGCGTTTTCCCGCGCTTGGCGCTGGTTGCGTGTATTTGCTTCGAGTTCTCATTGGTTCGTTCTGTTGTTTAATTACGTTTGTTGTGATTGGCTATTGTAATTGCTTTGGTTTTGTTTTTACAACATCGTTCTATGCTAACCGCTACAGTCTATGTCAGGGTTGCTTATTAAATTAAAAGCTTTTATTTACCTTTCTGTTGGGGTTTTGGAGATGACACTTTATTTGTTTCCGGGCCCATTATGGTGGTGCACTTGCAAGTTTCTTCGTCCACGAACTTTTGTCTTCGCGCGCATTTCCGGTATCGTCTTTCCTTGCAAACACACCCACAGGCTGTGGCACTCCAAACCTGAAACAGGCAAACTTATTTATTAGTTCAACTACTTAACCCTTTTACTCCCAAGAGTGGCTAAGTTCAAAACTGAGGAAAATAATTGTCAAAAACAAACAGTACCACATGAAAGTACTGCTCAATAATAGCTTTCATTTGAATGGTCACACACAAGGGAGTTTCAACCACAGACTCAAAAGGCACAACCACATTTATTGACTCAAGCTTTGACTCTGTGAGTGAAAGGGTTGTTAAAGTTTATCATTCGTCTCTAGCCTATTTCAGTTCTTTACAGTACTGTACAAGATATGACGTATTATGAATGCGTCGTAATCATACCTTATTTGGCCCACACAGCTCTGGCGTCTTATTGCACATGCACCTGCAGTGATTCTTGCTCCAGTCCAGTCCCTGCTCACAAGGCTTCGGTGGCGTGTCACCGTATTTACATTGGCACTGACACAAGTCTGGTCTCCAGTCCTCAAACTCCAAGTTACAATCATCCTGGCTGATAACGCATTCGCATCCGCACCGCGTGTGGTTTTTCTCCTTGATAATCTTCGTTTCGAGCGTACCAACTACCTTCACCGTGACAGGGACCTCTTCGTACTGGAGTGGAATGCATGACTGTACCGAAGGTTGAATGGTGTCACACGATCCACCACACCGATGCAACTTCACAAAGTAAGGAAAGTATTTGTAGTTTGGGTTGTCGATGGGCACCAAACTGGGACGCGGGCTGCAGAATTCGTTGTTAATGCGAACTAGAAGTAAACAGAAAGTTGATTTTTAGAATCTTGTTCAAGCTACTTTTTTTTCGTTAGTGCGTCGATTTTCCTAACATTGTCACCTTTAATATGAGAAATAGCAGAAGATGGATTTGTTTTCTCTACAAACTACTCGGTTTGAAGTTATATTAGATTACCAAGAAAACAACTAAGTTTCCTATAACCAGGATACAGGTTTACAACAAGTTTCAATTACATTTCAGTGTTGCGTGTTATTAGTATTAAAATCTTCATGAAAACTCTACAGAAATGTTCACAAATTTACCTGAATTTCCGAGCAGTGGAAGGAGAATGAGTAAGGCAAATGATTCCTGCATGTTTTTGGTCTCTGTTTCTTTGTCTGATATATTAAAATCTGTAAAAAGAATCATGGCGACATAATCATTAGATATCTGAACGTTTGGTAAAACAAGGTGGGAAAGTTGCGGCGGCCATTCACAGCTTCATAAAATTACACACTGAAGTATTAAACGAACACGACACTATTCAAGAAAAAAATATAGAGAGAGAGCCACGCGCACAACAAGATTACTTACCGTGAGTTCCACTGAAATCACTGAATCCAAGACTCGTTTTTCCAATATTCAAGGCAACTGAAGGTCCTTTAGTGATGTCTTCTCTCTCGAGTGTTCAACTGTTGTAGTACTTAGTGTTGGTGCCGTGTTCTTTTATAACAAGCAAAGCAAATAACCCAAGTCAAGTTATGAAGGAGGATATCCTCTGCCGTTGCTACACCGCCGCCGCATTCCTAGACAATCTACGCACTTACACGTATTTCTCGAACTTTCTTGACCCCAGCCGCAGCGGTTCTGGAATGTTCAAGCTACAGGACTCGAACTTGCACCAGTCACAGCGAAAGCCTATAAATATTCCATATTACACGAAAACGCGGGGAGGGATTTCCCAATTCTGCTGTCATGCTCATCTCAGAGAATACGATGAATCGAATTCAAATTGGCTTGCATACAGATCTTTTCAGTACGAAAAAATTTGAGTTGGACACTTCAGATGCTGACTAATGAATCTTGCAGTGATCGATGTTTTCGTGGAGGTCACATGCATGGATAGCCTATGAATAGGCTCCGCGGGGGGTGGGGATGGGGTAAAAAGAAAACTGCGAGCGAAGCCATTTTCTTTTTACCCTATCCCCACCGCGGAGCCTATTCATAGGCTATTACATGGAATGGGACGCTGTTTATGAAAAGACAGATTCATCCATTATAAAACAAAAACCGGCCGATCAGTTATCATGCAGAAACGCGACAATAATATCATACACACACACACCGCATTTACAGTAAGTCGAGTAAGTAAAGCCCCGATTCAGGGGAGGGAGGCAGCGCCCTTTGATCTTGCCGCTTTTCCGCTATACATGATCGCACAAGTAAAGACATCTGTCAATCATTCGAGAAACGTACCTCTACGGCAGTTTGCTGTGAAATTTTCATCCATGGTGTCCCACAATGACCAAAGTTCAGTTAAACAGCGACCGAATCGTTCCCATAGATGTTTGAACGTAACGCACGTCATGTCCGCCATCGTCCGCCATGTTTATTTTAAACAAACCAGTACTTAGTCTCGCTCGGCCAAATTTCTTAAATGTGCAATCATGTATACTAGGTCCCAGGCCTCGCTGCTAGCCCCCCCTGCCCCGATTAAACGGTCTCAACATTTGTTGAGCGTTTGACACCCCCTTTGTCTCAACATCTTCTCGGCATTTCATTTGTTCTCGAAATGTTGAAGCCGTTTGACACGGCATGGTCTCAACATCTCTCAACATGCATGACTCAACAAATGTTGAGACCGTTTGATCGGGGCTTAATACACGTAAAAGCCTGCCCGGGGGAGAGAAATACTACTGATCCCCATCCCCCAAGAGAGCTTGCAAGCAGACTATACATGTATTGACTAGTGGCATTTTCTGAACATAAACTAAACGAGAAGTTCAGCATAATTCAAATTAAATTTTGGATTTTTGTTGCAATCGCTTGTCTCGTACCCAGGCGTCGCTCCCTGATCGAGCGCATTCAGTGTCGTTTCTGAATTAAGCATTTGGCATCCTTCCCATCAAGCCCCTTGCTCCCTGTTTTCCCGCTCCGTTTACCTTTACCTACGAAATGCAACGGCGCCTGGAAACGAGCCAGGAAGATCACAGCCTTTTAATAGATTCAACTAACTGCGGGATCCATCCATACTAGTGGAATCAGTCGGCATTCTCTCTACGTTTCGATCGATCTCATGTATGTTTTATAACTCTCCAAGAGAGAATTTGGAGTAAGGCTGATGATATACTTGTTGGTCGTTCCTGGCCCTAAAGATTGCCACGACATGTTGCTACTTGTTGAATCAACAGTGGCATTGTTTAACATTTGTTGAGTAACAAGTGTTTCAGATTGTTTCGGCTTTACCGCCAAATATATATAGTTCCCGCCAAAATAACAAAATGGCGGAAGAAGACAATAGTCCAGGCGCGCGATTGTTAAGCAGTCTTCTCTTTCGTCGCGCTTCTCGCTCACGACTGCGTGCAGTCCTAGGACAAGGCTTGGATAAATTCTGCCGGCAGAATTTCGAGCATAATAAGCGATTTTTGAGGCGAGCATTCTGCCGGCATAGTAAGGCATTTTCGAGCAGAATTGGAGCAGAATAAAGGAAAATCAGTAACACTAATGAGATGCATAACAGTTGAAAGAAAAAATTGAAAACTAAATACAAAACAAATGGAAAATACCTTGCAGTTAATGTAATATCTCGAGCATTGGCTCAGGGGCACTCACATGAGATCACATCACATACTTTGCGCCCGAAGGTTATGGGTACCGAGCAGAATAAGGGTGTCCGAGCAGAATTTCGAGCATAATAAGCGATTCAGTTTACGAGCATTGCCTGCCAGCAGAATAAGCCATTTTACGAGCAGCATTTATCCAAGCCTACCTAGGACGCGCGTTAAACTAATAATCATTTTGCTGAAACTTTGCCCGAATCACCACATGATTTCTATGATGGTTTCGTCTTTCTTTGCTGAATTATAAAAATTACCTAATTGACTGCTGTTATGGTAAAAAAAAAAAAAAAAAAGAAGTTAAAAATTGATTCTGCAGTGAACTTACCGTTCTATCCACCAAATAAACTTTGAGTAAACTGATTGATAGTTTCAGTCGCAAGTAAATTATTTATATATACTTTTCTACGCCAACTATTTTTAAAATAATATATTCAGGCTGAGATAGGGTTCTTCCAAAAATGTACTGAAGGAGGATGGGTTTTGATATACAACTAACGTGCAAGCTATAAATAAATTCGTTAATCAGTTCTTCCTTCTAAGGATTTCGTTTTCTTGAAGGGCAAAATTAGAAGAAATTCCGGCTTAAAAGAGGAAAAAATTAACATATGCATATATGTACATCAGCAAACTTTGACAACTCTGTCAAGCTAAGTTACGTTGTGTACATGGTGTTCGACTAAAATCCCGCAATTAATTAACAAAAGACCGCCATTGCATGCTAATCCTTGCCGGGGTATGATTGCGTCAAAGAACGCCGAACCAACTGGAATTTGAAAGACAAACTTTCTAAACTACTTTCCCAGGGTGTTGACAGATGTATCATGTACGATTTCGAGTTCAGTTTGTGGTTTTCCTGACCTCGTGCAATATCGTTCCACAGGGCTGGGCTGATGCCAGAAAGGTTCTAGCGCACTTTCGTGGAAATGCCGTCAATGGCTTTTCTCAGGAACAAACTGAGCGCTTGAGAAATCTCACCTATCGTACTCTCAGTTACATACTGAAAAAACAAACATAAAAAACGCTGAACTGTTCAAGTCGATCCTTACAAACTATGTGTTTCAAAACTATGTGCTATTTGCGTTCTTCGTTTGATTTTTCCTAGTCTAATATCGGATAATTAGATACTGATAATTAATGAAGTTTTAATATATGTAGAGTGTACATGTAGAGTGATATTTGCTACTGCAGTTCATTTCGGATATTTTCAGTTCAGTGAAGTACGTACATACAACTCCCAAACGATGGAAGTAACTTGCAGTGATTTTATGCGCAAATTGATCTCCAAAAACTAGGCGTATCGAGTCTGTAAAAGTCACTGAATATTGAGAGATCAACTGAAAATGTGTTCCTTTTCAGCCATTTGCTATCATCTTTTTTGGCTACTTTTCATTCTATTAGCTAAAGGTCGTGGCAAATGAGGAAACATTGTTGCGGACACAAATGTTTCCCCGTTTTCCCGCGCACGCAACATTTGTTGCGGACGCAAATTTTGCGCCCGAGACACAAAAATGTTTCTGAATTCTTTCATAAAGAATGTTTCTGAATTCTTTTCAGAAAGAATGTTTGCGTCCGCAACAAATGTTTCCCCGTTTGCTCGCCGAAACATTGCGTCCGCAACAATGTTTCCTCGTTTGCCACGGCCTTAATTTTCTTTTATTTTTTATTTACTTTTATTTATTTTATTATTTGACTACAGTAGCCTTATTTGGTATTACGTACCGACATTCCTCGCCTTGTTAATTTTTATTGAGATTCTTCCGGCGAGTACTAGTTTGCGCATTTCCTGATTAATGCACTTGTATCTTCCCGCTAATGCGTTTAAACTAAGGCGGACTTTATAATATTGAGGTTTTAGGAAAATCCCCGTCAGAGATGGTGATCTCCCGCTTTAAAGGAACTTATATAGTCGATATAATTATGTGTTCCAGACGAAGAGGAAGGAAAATTCTGGTCTTTCGGTTTGTGAGTTCAAACTTCCTTTTTTAGAAGTAAGATAAGTTGGTATTAATATCAAAACATTGTCAACCCGGCCGGCAGACAGGTTATGAGAATAAAGAAACTCATCAGTTACAGGATATAAGTTTACTCTTGATGTACCACCAATTTCTCAGAACCAGCCGGTCAGATATAGAGTGGTAAAGTATGACGTCACAAATTTCCAAATTATTTTGATCAAGCCTCAAAATACCATCATATATTAGATAAAGATTGCTGCTGTATGGTCAGCCACAAAATTTCAACTTGTTAGCACGAATAGAACAGAAGTAGATGTAGAGGTTCAAAGTTTGGAATCGTCCCATGCAAACCTCTATAATTTTGTGCCTGTTCTAAACTGAAGGAACAGACGCAAAATTGGAGAAATTAAAACCTGAAGTGCCCATATCTCGGTCGCAAATTGCAATGGAGAGCTACTTTTTGGCAAGTGGACGGGTTTTTTTTCGCAAATTTATTTTTTGTGACGTCATAACTTTAGTACTCTAATCGAGAATCAAGCAGACCATTCAGTAAATATATTAATTGCTCTTTATTTTCAGAATGTTCTCAAAGAACATAAATATATTTTACAATAAATAATCAAACTTCGGTGGCTTGCCTACATACATTTCATGCTTGCTGTATTGGACTTAAATAACTCACACTGTTATAAATAAATAATTAATAAATAAATAACTTATATCGAGCTTTTTGATCTCGATGAAACAATTTTGTACACTTAACTTAGCCGTAGCTTTTGTATTAAATATTTGTGCCTTCAGTGTTAGGCACCATACAGTGCAAAGACGTTTTACTTTTTTTCTAGAAAACGTCATGTTACTAATATCCTTATATTATATCAGGACACGGGTCTGACTTTTAATAGACCTGCTATCTAGTCAAAAATTCCCATTATGGTCATTTATGTTTTCCATGAAATAAAACACTATTTTTAAGCGACCTGCTCTGATTTGTCCTCTTTTGCACAGATAACTTCTGTTAATTTATCTAGTATGTAATTTTAATAATTTAGCGTCGACATTTCTTGTTCTGTTTCTGACTATGCACAATCATTGATATTTAGTATAATCAGGGAAACAAGGAACTCCTGCTTTCAAAAATCGTCCGAGCCCGCGATTTTCAGTAGTGGTGTTGCTAAGCAACAACGTGCTGATAAGCTCACGTGACAATGTTCGGGTGCCCGTGCTACTTCGGGTACTTGACGAGGAGTTATCGACAACAGCACATGTTTCCCGATTGAGAACCCTTTATTTTTATCTAGCAAACTTTTAACGCCTTGCTATTGATTACATTTAGTTTCTTAACTTATTTTTATACAACTAAATCAACTTATTGATGATATAAAGAACTTTGGATCCACAATGATTTCACATATCTATTTGGGTTTCTTTACCAATGGCCGCCACGTTATTTTCTCCTCTTTCCATGGGTAGGTCTGTCACCGCTGTGCCGCATGACTCGCTAAAAATATCTTCTCTTGAATTCTCGATGTTTGATCGATCACCTAGCAAGAAAAGAAATAGAGTTTATGTTGAGATATCCACTAAAATGCGAGGAATGATTGTGTTTTATACACTGGACACTTCAGTTACAAAGAAGGATAAAAAAACACGATTTCGACACCAAAAAAACGATTTGTCTTGGTCCGGCTTGTGTTTCGATTCTTCTGAAAAAACAATTTTGGATTTGAATGCTGAGAAGGATCTGGAAGCGACGATCATTGAGATACAACGTAATCAAATTTATGCAATCTTTTCTCTTTGACCAAGACGGAAAAAGGCGAATGAAACCCGTATAATTATTATAATTATTCCATCTCAACGTCGCCGGGTGTCTCGGTGACAACAGCACTACTCATAAATTAAAAATGAATAATTGATTCTCACCTTTCGTGGAGCAAGTTCTTGTGAAGCGATATATTAAACCAGCTTGCTTGCGGTAAAGAATCGCATCAAACACCAGATACATGACGACAAACTGTCCCAGAAAGATCACCACATAAAATTCTTGACGGAATCCACCTGGAAAAATAAAATGAAATAAAATTGTTACACCTCTATTTGTTAATCAGTCCCCTGTATATGGACTCTTCCATTGAGCAATTCCAATTTCCTTAATTTTACAGAGTATATCGGAAATCATAATGCAAATTTAATCCCTGTTTCAGGGAGGGCTGAAATTAGATGTTGGGGCTTTGAGAAAGATCGTCCGCAATGCACTGAATTTTTTTGTTTGCTTTACTACGCTATGTCATTCGTTTAAAAAACTCGCGCCACCCACTCAACCAATCAGATACAAAACCAAAACCAATGGTCACGCGCGTTTTCCCGCGCTTAGGCGCTGGTTGCGTGTATTTGCTTCGAGTTCTCATTGGTTCGTTCTGTTGTTTAATTACGTTTGTTGTGATTGGCTATTGTAATTGCTTTGGTTTTGTTTTACAACATCGTTCTATGCTAACCGCTACAGTCTATGTCAGAGTTGCTTATTAAATTAAAAGCTTTTATTTACCTTTCTGTTGGGGTTTTGGAGATGACACTTTATTTGTTTCCGGGCCCATTATGGTGGTGCACATGCAAGTTTTTCGTCCACGATCTTTTGTCTTCGCGCGCAGTCCCGGTATCGTCTTTCCTTGCAAACACACCCACAGGCTGTGGCACTCCAAACCTGAAACAGGCAAACTTATTTATCAGTTCAACTACTTAACCCTTTTACTCCCAAGAGTGGCTAAGTTCAAAACTGAGGAAAATAACTTGAATTTTATTTTGCAAAATTGTCAAAAACAAACAGTATACCACATGAAAGTACTGCTCAATAATAGCTTTCATTTGAATGGTCACACACAAGTGGGTTTCAACCACAGACTCAAAAGGCACAACCACATTTATTGACTCAAGCTTTGACTCTGTGAGTGAAAGGGTTGTTAAAGTTTATCATTCGTCTCTAGCCTATTTCAGTTCTTTACAGTACTGTACAAGATATGACGTATTATGAATGCGTCGTAATCATACCTTATTTGGCCCACACAGCTCTGGCGTCTTATTGCACATGCACCTGCAGTGATTCTTGCTCCAGTCCAGTCCCTGCTCACAAGGCTTCGGTGGCGTGTCACCGTATTTACATTGGCACTGACACAAGTCTGGTCTCCAGTCCTCAAACTCCAAGTTACAATTATCCTGGCTGATAACGCATTCGCATCCGCACCGCGTGTGGTTTTTCTCCTTGATAATCTTCGTTTCGAGCGTACCAACTACCTTCACCGTGACAGGGACCTCTTCGTACTGGAGTGGAATACATGACTGTACCGAAGGTTGAATGGTGTCACACGATCCACCACACCGATGCAACTTCACAAAGTAAGGGAAGTATTTGTAGTTTGGGTTGTCGATGGGCACCAAACTGGGACGCGGGCTGCAGAATTCGTTGTTAATGCGAACTAGAAGTAAACAGAAAGTGTGATTTTTAGAATCTTGTTCAAGCTACTTTTTTTTCGTTAGTGCGTCGATTTTCCTAACATTGTCACCTTTAATATGAGAAATAGCAGCTAGAAGACGGATTTGTTTTCTCTACACCAGGATACAGGTTTAACAACAAGTTCCAATTAATACATTTCAGTGTTGCGTGTTAGTATTAAAATCTTCATGAAAACTCTACAGAAATGTTCACAAATTTACCTGAATTTCCGAGTAGTGGAAGAAGAATGAGTAAGGCAAATGATTCCTGCATGTTTTTGGTCTCTGTTTCTTTGTCTAGTGATATATTAAAAGCTGTAAAAAGAATCATGGCGACATAATCATTAGATATCTGAAAGTTTGGTAAAACAAGGTGGGAAAAATGCGGCGGCCAGTCACAGCTTCATAAAATTACCCACTAAAGTATTAAACGAACACGACACTCGGCAAGAAAAATAATATAGAGAGAGAGCCACGCGCACAACAAGATTGCTTACCGTGTGTTCCACTGAAATATAACTGAATCCAAGACTCGTTTTTCCAATATTCAAGGCAACTGAAGGTCCTTTAGTGATGTCTTCTCTCTCGAGTGTTCAAATGCTGTACTACTTAATGTTGGTGCCGTCTTCTTTTATAACAAGCAAAGCAAATAACCCAAGTCAAGTTATGAAGGAGGATATCCTCTGCCTTGCTCCACCGCCGCCGCATTCCTAGACAATCTACGCACTTACACGTATTTCTCGAACTTTCTTGACCCCAGCCCCAGCGGTTCTGGAATGTTCAAGCTACAGGACTCGAACTT
>MU826829.1:1889246-1940380 GCA_029204205.1 Desmophyllum pertusum | reverse complement strand
TCTCGAGAATACGATAAATCGAAAGTGCTTGGATGCAGATCTTTGCAGTACGAAAAAAATTGAGTTGGAAAATTGATGTATCCTGCTTGGTGTTTGCAGGCTCCCCGGCCACAGTCACTTGAACGATTTAAGATATTTTGTCCGGAATTACGCAAGATAATATGCGGTAAGTACACACTTGTCAAGACAGAGTTAAAAAGAGAAATTCTTTCGCGGGACAAAAGGAAGACGCCCTCGTACGGTAAATGTCGTGAACAGAGAAAATGATACGTTTAAAAAAAAGAGATTAAAATCGGCTAAGAGTGTTTCTTTTTCTATATAATCCTCTTGAGCAATGTATCATGCAATTTTCTACAACATAAAGTAGTTTCATTTGTCGCATAATACACCGGGAATACATGAATTAAGTTGCACAATTGACCTTCACGTGAACAAAACAAATATCGGGTGTTTCAAATTTTTTAAGATAAAAATTGTAACCATGATACCAAATTTAGAGCGTGGGGTATTTGATGGTATTGCATGCTTGAGTAAATCATGAATTGCCATGGCTGCGCCCTTTTCCTTATAGCATTAGTGACATGCTCAGTAATATGTAACGGATCGAGTAAGTTTTAATAGTTACACTGAGCTCAAAATGACATTCAATTTCACCATCGCACTGATGTAAAATGTTGTCGATTTTTCTACTTTAACTTTCATACAACTTTTTTTTACAGTGTAGGTTTCAGTTATTAAACAGAATCGCGTGCTGAAAACATTCCACGTTGTGTTTGAGTTTGTCTTCTTGTCACCTTCCCACCATTTTTCTGCGAGGCGTGTTGAGCGTGCGTCACAGTGACGTCACGAGTGCAAAGGTGAGTTAAACTTAGCCCAGCTGCTAAAGAATGATTTGACAGCTTCAATAACTGATTTTCTTTCAAAACAAACATTTTCCAGTTGTCATTTACTGATCGCAGGTTACAGTTGTCACGCATGGTCAATTTGGTCGTATTGAATATGAAAACGAGCAGTGGATAGAAAAATTATGATCATTCTTCTATCATTTCCTCGTTCTCGGATTTAGCACATTTATCAGTTGATAAAAAAGTAATAATTGGCTTAGACGATTAAATGAGTCGGAAAGAATGAATAATCAAATTAACTGAAGACTGATGAACAAATTAAAACGAGCAAGAAAAAGAGCATGTCAAATCGAATGAAACCTATAATTATCAATAAAAGCACGATACGATAAGATACGGTTTAGAACGATTTACGTTTGAAAACTGATGTTGGATGCGTTTTATACGAATATAACTCCTCTCGTGTTGATGAGCGCGTCAATATTAGCCGGAGAGAGATTGAAAACCACGTTTCAAACGTCAGCTTGTCGTTGATTTTATGCGCTTTTAATTTCCTCGAATTATTAAATAAATACATCGGGAAAATGGAAACGAAATTCACAACAAACCGCAAAACTGCTCACCAGTTCACAAACATGCAAACGGCAAACTACGTACCGCGGCAGACGGTACAGTGACGGTAAACACGGATTTTTGCCTTTCGTGGGGGGCTTCATGCAACTCACGCTCTATATAACCTGAAAAAAAGATAGATCACGCTTACGTTTATTTCCATAGTTACACGCGCAAATGCTTAAAACGCAACAATTTTATAAACAATCTAAGCGGCCCACGCTGAAAAGCTCGTCATGCATGCGTTCAGTTTACTGACCGGAACCGTGTACTCGAATAAACTCCCCCAGAGCCATAAGTTCCTTTGAGGGGGCGTTTCTTAGCTTCGATCGAGGGGGCGTTTAATCGAAATCTACAAATGGGGCGTTTATTATTTACGAGTTGGACTGACTTCGCAATGGCCACCATCAATTTTATACGAGAGGACTCTCCCCCCCCCCCCCCCCCCCTTGGGATTGTGTGCACGCCCCATCCCAGCAGCAATTAAACGCACAAATGTTTTGAAACCAACATGCTTGTGTAGCCTGCGAACAGGCTTTCCGGGCGCACTCAGACGGCGGGGAAAATAGGAGTCCCTCCTACTCTCCCAAAACACCATGAGAGCTTGTTCGCAGGCTACATGCTTGTACTAAAATCAAGAGACATCCATTTAAAAAATATCTATGTTTATTCGATAACATCGAGGGAATAGTACAGTGTATGTCTACTCTAAATTTTCCCAAAGCTTGGGTTACTTTATATACGTGCCTTACGAAACACAACTTATTTCTTTTCACGGAAAAGGAATCGACAATTCTCATACATTGTCAAATGTACAGACAGGTGATGAGAATATAGAAAATAATCAATCTTGATGTAACACCATATATGGCAACAAGAGACGATGATGTAAGAGAAGCATTCCCCCATACATGGGTCTATTCCATCCAATGATAATTTTTTCAGTGAAATCTATTTTTAATTTTCAGTCCATAGCTGAGCTATTTTAAGAGCGCTACCTGATTGGTCAGCTCGAGTAACGTGATGTCAAAGCCTCAAACAAAAATGAAAAAAAAATGAAAAAAAAGCCTCAATCAGAAGGAAATAAAAATAACTTTCACAGCATGGCGCGAAACTATTAATAGATTTCAAAAAATTATCATGGGGCACGGGGAATCCTTCTCTTAGATCATCCTATCTTGTCATAACTGAAAGAGTTAAGGCAACATTGCACCTTAAAACGTAGATATATCCTTTACTTACTTACTTACTTACTTACGTACTACGTACTACTTACTTACGTACTTACGTACTTACGTACTTACGTACTTACGTACTTACGTACTTACGTACTTACGTACTTACGTACTTACGTACTTACGTACTTACGTACTTACGTACTTACGTACTTACGTACTTACGTACTTACGTACTTACTTACTTACGTACTTACGTACTTACGTGCTTACTTACTTACTTAATCCTCTTCGTGCTTGAAGCACATAAAGCCATCTGAAGCACATAAGGCCATATATCCGTTAAGTGCATGTCCAAATGTGTTATGTATTGCTGACTATATAAATTGTAAATTTGAAATTCTAAACGTATCAAGGTTTCTTAAACTTAAAAACTTTCTAAAAAATCAGTTCCAACAATTAAATGTAAAATTTTGACTACAACCATTGATCACAATCATTCAGTTTGGTTGCTCATTTTTTCGCACCATTTGGCTGGGAAATCATCCTTGAGCTCTTTTGACGAAGGCAGAGGCTCTCTTTAAACTGAGCTTACGTGACTAGTGCAATAGCTGGGACAATCAGACCCTGCAAGATACCAAATGATTCGATTATTTAAAAAAAACTGTACCATCCAGGTCCGAAAATGTAATTAGAGAATGAAATAACAAATATAATACGAAAGAGAAGGCTTATTAAAAAGAACTGATGAAGGCATACAGTAGGTAAAGCAAAGCTAAGCTGAGCGCTAAGCAAAGTAAAACAAAACTATGCTAAGCTAAGATAAGCCAAGCCAAAACACTGCCAAGCCAAGTCAAGCAAAGCAAAGCAAAGTAAGGTAAAATTGAAGTGAAGTGAAGTGAAGTGAAGTGAAGTGAAGTGAAGTGAAGTGAAGTGAAGTGAAGTGAAGTGAAGTGAAGTGAAGTGAAGTGAAGTGAAGTGAAGTGAAGTGAAGTGAAGTGAAGTGAAGTGAAGTGAAGTGAAGTGAAGTGAAGTGAAGTGAAGTGAAGTGAAGTGAAGTGAAGTGAAGTGAAGTGCATTACAAGTAAGTGAAGTGAACTATGTATTGAGTGAAGCAAAGCAAAGTGAAGTGAAGTAAAATTAAAGTGAAGTGAAGTGAAGTGAAGTGAAGTACGTACTAGTGAAGTAAAGTAAAGTAAAGTAAAGTAAAATGGTTAGCTAGCCAACTAACTGTTTTCAAAGGCTGAAACCTCGTCAACTAACCAGCATCTGTTGATGATGTGTCGAGTTCGTCCGATCCTGCCGGCTTTACGATTTGTGGCGTTGATTTCCGACAAAGGTAGATAAGGCGAGCACTCAAGAGGAGAATCACCAATATTGCCAAACAAGGACAGCAACCAGGGCTCTGGACGCAGGATAGGTAAAGAACCCTGCAAAAAAATAGAAAACTAGTTTGAACATAAAATGTTTTGACTCAAGAACGAGCGACACTGAACAATGAACGCCGTTATTACTTAGGAAAAAAATAATTCTTAGTTAAAATAAAATTAAGAAATAAATCGACTTTGTTCGACGAGGTGACACTTCTAGGTCTTTATACGACTGACAAGCATGTGGCCCTGAGATTCCAGATCCGCCGCGAATTGAATTTAGAAATAAGGTTGGTTTTTCTGGTGGAAGGAAAAGGAGTACCCGGAGAAAAACCCTCGGAGCAAGGATGAGAACCAACAACAAACTCAACCAACATAGTACCAAACGACGAATCAGTTAAACCCCTAAAAGGTACGACGATCACCTCCGTCACTTTTATCTGGGAGTCCTCCCCCGGGTGGAGGGGGGGGGGGAGGGTTCTTTCCTCGGCTCACTTACCTGGACGCTGTCCCCGCAGTAGACCAGCTTCTTTGCATTCACACGTTTCAGGATCCAGGTGTTTCTTGTCGTCCTCGCAGTTCATTTTATAAAATGGGCGACAGACACAAGAGCAGTCCTTCCTACTCCATATCTGTGTGCAGCGAAAGGACGAAAAAACAAACAGTTAATTAACATGAAACAGAAAATGCTTGGCAGTATATTCATTATTGGTCTACGTTTTTGGTGAAGAACAAATCCAATGGGCTACGTGGTGGGTCCAGCTGTTCTCATATAAGAGGAGAGGGAGGGGAGGACTGAGTGAATATGTCCGGCTTTTCTTGCTCAAAAAGGAGAGGTGGGGGATGGTTACCACCCTGCGGGCCCCTCCCCAAGAACCGCCACAGGTTGAACTTGTAGCTCCATCCCACCTCCAAGTCGCAAATAACGGCATTGTTTGGGTCGTCACGCAAATCCCCACTTACGCGTGGAGAAGCTTTGTGCGATCCTAGTTTGCGAGAGATGTATTGCGTGACCCTACTTTGTTGGGAGAAGTGTTGCGTGACCCTACTTTGTTGGTTGAAGTGTTGCTTGACCCTATTTTATTGGGAGAAGTGTTGCGTGACCCTATTTTGTGGGGAGAAGTGTTGCGTGACCCTATTTTGTTGGGAGAAGCGTTGCATGGTGACCCAATCTTCGATCTGCTATCTGAAGAAAGGAAGTCCTTTATCTAATTACCTTTTTCTCTGAACAAAAAGCGTGTGGTCTATTGCATTCATAACTACAGAGATTCTTGTTCCATCTGTAAAGAAATGGCCAATATCAACAGTGATGTATAAACAGCCGACAAACTGATGATGCCGGTACCTCCCCCAGGGAGGGACTCTCTACCTATTTCTTAGGGGCAAAAAATAAACTTGAGCCACGCCCAATAAATGGATACAGATACCTTTCAGCTTCTTTTTCAAAATTTACGACTAGCATCCCGTCACTTTTAATATTTGGGAGTTCTTCACCTCTCCCCCCCCACCCCCCCTGCTCCCCTCCTACCGATCGTACTGGACTAGCATCCCATTAAGGGAAGTAGCAATACGCCTAGTCGCTTCAAGCCACTTAACTTGCAATTGTAGAAGACTTGAACCCTTAGCCTGCGTAGCTGGCGGTCTTGTTGGCGCGCAAAGGCAAAATTGAGCGGCGGAGCCGCGAGAGTCTGGAGTCTGGAGTCTGGGGCACCTTCGCGCGCCAACAAGACCGCCAGCTACGCAGGCTATGAACCCTTAACTCGTACTGATCACGCGTCGTAGTCCTTCTTCAGTTCCGAAGGATCTCTCCTATCTTGGGTTTACACACAGTGGCACATACGCATATAGCCTGGGAGTATCCCCAACCCTCCCCCCCCCCCCCTTCCCCCTCCCCCTAACCCGTGTTTACAACCTGGTGATACGTGTATATTAAATATCCTACTGTAACACTGCTTACCTAAATCCGTCCTTGCGTTTGATGATGTTGTTAGGCGGCGGTGACCCTTGATATAAACAATCACATTTGCAGCGCTGTTCATTCCATCGCTGTACACGGAGGTCGCATGTGGCACTCGCCGTGCACTCGGGCCCACAGCTCGTGTGATTGTGAACAGTAACTTGTGTTTCGACCCAAGTCGCGGTGGAATAAACTGTAAGTTTGATCTCCTTCCATCCTGTGGCAACACACTTTTTGATGTTGGGGCTTTCGTGTCCCCATGAACCCTGGCACTGGTACAGCTGAACGAAATATGGATAGAACCTGTGGCGAGACTCGTCCACTGCAACAGTTTTTGGCATTGGCTTATGGCACAGAACTGGGTCATTCACTGCGGCTGAAAACGTTTTACAATACGGGTTAGAATTCCGACAATTAAACGATAGATCCAGTTAAGGCTCCCTTGCCCTTCTAGATACTCTTCCTCCCTGTCCCTCCCTACGCGGCAAGCTCAGCCCAAAAAGGCACCCTTACGGAAAGTGGCTACGTTATTCTCGCAAATTGCGTGGCATCGCGCCTCGCGTGTTGTTCGCGTTACGATTGCATTCCCCTTTATTTATAACTTGGGGCGGCGGGGCGTTGGTTTGAGGTACGTACTTTCGGTTTTGATGTATCGCCGATTGAGTTTCTTTATGTCATTTTCAAGTTACGTTTGAGCCGGAAGCTTGACAATATTTCTGTTTCAAGATTCCGTGGCTAAAGAAAAGCCGTCGAGCTTAAAAGTGGACATGTTTTAAGACGTGCTTGTACCGCTTAACATTGAGACGACGACATCTGGACATGGGAAGTAAAATATACTTGTCTAAGGGTTTCCCCTGAAGCGAGCTATTCATGGAATTACGTACAGTATAGTAACTGTAGCGAAGAACAGTGGTTTAGAGAGACTTAGCTTTGAGCTCGCTTTCTTTCCGGAAAATTCAAATTTAGAAAAGCAAATGTCTTGTGGTCGATTCAACAAAAGTGGAAGGATAGAAATAACCGGAAGTTTATAGATCTGTTCGCGATATTGTGTTTGAGCGAGCGATACAGTGGTACCGTTCTTCTTCATCAATGAATCAGTTTCGTGTCGGTAGTAAATGATGAATGAATGAAAGTACACGCTAGTTCATTTCTATGTACGATAATACATAATTAATTGGTGTACAGTTATGGGTTTTGAGAGTCACTACTAATAATTACTGATTTGGCGATACGGTTGTATGAACTGAAAACTACGAGACATTATTTAGGCAGACTCACCGAGGACTCCAAATGCGGCTTCGAGAATAACAATCATGACCCAGCCCACGGTTGAAACTAACGGCTTCATGCCTTCTTAGAACACGGTATCAGGGTTGTTTTCAGTGTTTCCGGCGTTCAGTGTTGGCGATAATAGTGTAGCTAGCAGCCCACTCACTCAGCTCTGCGAAACGTGCGGCCGGACGGACACAGTGAGCTGCGCTTATGCTAATTATTACGTTCTTATCTTCTGAAAGCGAATGCAAATGACCCAGTCACGGGATGTAATTAGATAAGGAAAGAACAAAAGGTTAAAAGAGAACGGAAAGAATAAATAGTGCCTCTACGTCAACGCCTTTCAGGTTTCAATTGTATTCAAAGAGTGGGGGTTTCCCCGCCTATGTCATGGCTTGAGTAGCGTGAGAAAAATATCACTACCCGGATTGGATCGCGTTCAATTTCCGGTCGTGGCTTTCTTTCAGTTGCAGAAGCTAAAATAATTGTTTACTGAATCAACAGATCCCTTTTTGTTTCGCGGAAAAGAATAGAAAGCAGATCTATGAATGAAAAGCTATTAAAGCTTCACAGGGTCAGTAGAGCAACATTGGCTCACATACCGTTTCACACCCCTTTTATAAGACAAAGAGCCGCAGAAACATATTTTGGGGTTAAGTCGGTATCAGCAGAAGATCGTTTTCACCAAAACAACAAGATCGCTTTGCGTGCATCAAAAACATCAACAAACTCAGAGATTGTAGCGTAGGTGGAAAGAAATATATTGCCAAAGTTTTGATTTGGTAGTGTTCATTGCAGCGAAGTTATTGGGAAAACAATATTCAGAAAATTACAGAACTTAGTATGGATCCGCCATATTGGTGTACCAGTTTGGTACACCAAGATGGCGGCCAGAAATGTCTGCGAGAAGAAAAAAGATTTTGCTACCAAAGTCATGAGTTTTCACTTCTGAATGCTTTAGTTATCATTTTTAACTTATTAGCATATCTGAAAAGTATTTAAAAAGTGCGACAATATTGGTTTCTGTAACACAAGTCAGGTCACGTTGAGCCAGGCCGTCTCAAATTTCAAAATGTTTTATCTCCAAAACGAAGCAATCTGCTGGCAAAACAATTTCCCCAGCATCTAACTACACTGATGTATAGAATATACTGAAAGAACAGCTTTGTAGGATCAATAGTTTTGAATTTAGAATTTTGATGACGTCACGTGAAGAATGTGGTGGTGCATCAAAACATAGTCTTTTGTTGATGCATCACCTTTCTGCTTGACAATATATTGATTTTGTGAGGAGAAATTAAATTTTGATTCATCTTACCGCTATTTTTCCCAAACCACCGTGATTTTCTTGATTTTTTTCTCGCGGAAATTCCTATATCGCGTAGTTTTACATGCCGAAAATGAAATTGTATGCGCGGCTTGCGTCTGCCACAATGCCGTCCAAACATTTTCTCTATTTTATTTTACACGCGTAAAGGTCGGCACGCATGATTGTCCCCTCGTGTGCGCGCGCAAGGGACTTGTCCCCGGGACACAGTCTTGCTACAAGTTCCGGCAACAAGTCCCCTTGTGTAAACAGTTACAGGGGACTTGTTACAGGGACTAGCCCCGAATACAAGACCCCTCGTGTGTACCTACCTTAAAATATAAACGCGAGAGTGGAAAGTTCACCTTTGTTAATTCGATCGGAGTTTCATATTTCGGGAAGAAATTAAAATCCCGGATGGTCCATGGTTCGCGGCCATTTGTGCGGTAATATTTAATAAAGGAAACCACATACATTTTCTCATATATACAATTTATTGATTTGTTTGTTATAGCTATATACGTCAGTTAACTCTAAATATTTTAATAAATATCGTGCTGGAGCACAACATTCCTTTGTGAATCGCAGCGTTAACAATTACTCCTTTCTGCGCATGTCTGTTTCTCGACCACGGGTCAAGAAAAACGAAGGCTCTGGGTACGAAAGTCACGTGATATTACCACTACTTTGTCTGCCGCCAATGGTGGTGACTATACTTTACTCACTATTGTAGTATTCTTTAAATAAACTTTCTTTTCTTAGAAAAGATAACTGAAACTATAGATGATGCGCGTATGGAAAAATGTCACAGTCGTGGGAACAAGTGCCAGCTGCAGCTGATGGCTGAAATCCCGCCTCCGAGACGGGACTGAGCCCGCGGTGTTCGTCCCCGCAGTTGCTAAGCAATATGACGTATCCTAATTGCGCTATGCTAGCTGCGCGATTGCTTTCGGAGTACTCGCTCGTGAGTGCTCGCGCAAGTTTTTGATTGGATAATAAGAATGAGAAACTCTTCGATTGATTCAACGAAGATTTGCTAAAATTAACCGGCACTTGTTCCGTCCAGTCTACTGTTTCTTTGAGACTGAATTATACTATATATACATTACCAGGAGCATTAGACTGCGAGCAGTCTCTATTTTTCGCATAAGTTTGTGAGGCGAACGCGCGAGAATAGCGAGCGTCGTCGCGCGTTCGCCTCACGGACTTATAAAAATTAGAGACTGCTCGCAGTCTACAGGAGCATGGGCTCCTGACATTACCCAGAATGCCGAATATCTGGGACCTATATACTTCGCCGGCGCAAACTAGGCCGTTTGTCTCTTTCTTAAAATTAGATAATCTATATGGCTTTTATGGGAGATCATTTAAAAAAACCTTCAACTCAACAACTTTCTGACCTCATGCAGTTGTTCCGTTTCAGCTTATCATTATAGATTTTGCCTATGAGAAATGGCTCTTGATTTACTTTGATGTACTTGATTTCCGCAAGATTATATTTGTACATATTACAACTTGACCGGCCATTATCTTCAGTACACACGCGACAGCCTGTCCAAGCACCGTAACCTGATAATGTGTTTCATACTCTTGGTTGTTTTACCGTCTAAGTATCGCGTTGTTTCTTTACGGCCTCTTCCGTATTTACTGCCCATGAGATACTGGGTTTATATCCAGGTCTTATATATCTGTTACCCGTTCTTTTATGGACAGAGGAGCAGTACAACTGTCGTTGTAACTCGAATCCTTTGCACCTTCTAAGGATTCTGAAGAATCAGATTCAACGGCTACCTCTAGATCTGAAAAATAAAACATAGAACATTCAGCGTTTATTTCGCGAGTATAAAATGCATGGCTAGATGACATTTATATTTTACAACATCGCAGGGTGACTCTTTGAAGGTTAGTTGTTGTAGTATTGCACTCGTAAGCCTCCGTAGCAAGAACTGGAGTCAGAGTACTGAGAGCGCGAGTTGGAGGAGGGCGCGCGTAGGGAATAAACGCGCGTGTTTTCCCTCGAGCGCGCCCTTCCAATTTACGCCCTATTTTAACCCTGCGCCTACTACGCGGGCTACACTCGCTTCCCGCTGATAGTTGTGTTCTTAGCTAAACATCCATTTCCTTCCCCCTTTAGTCATGTGTTTGGTGTTTATAATTGGACTTAAAACGGTAGGTAGAAGTTCAAAGACCAGATATCCGACGACAGGGAATTTCCAAACGCTCGACTTGTTTTTAGAACTCTTAGCCAATCTTCGGAGCACTTTCCTATGACAAAGGGCTAGCGCTCGAAACGTCCCCTTCCAAATTGGCTACGGCGGTTAATTTACCTTAATTTGTTATAAAATTCAAGTTGATAATTAACTAAGTGCTTCAGCGCGCCGAGGCAGCACCTCAGTATTCTTTTTTTGTCAATTTCAATCAATCCATTCTGAAAGATACTTACAGGGTGAAGGAACATCGTCCTCAGTCTTGCACGAGTCTAATCTGTCGAGAGGGGAATGAGCCGATTTTCTTTTTCGTACCCAGTGTACCAGAGCACAGATGAGGAGGATAATAAGCACGGCTTGACCAATCAGAAGCGTTATAAACATATGGGTCCGCGTGTAATCTGCAAAGAAGAAGAAAAACACAGTCAAAAACTGTCTTTGGAATAATCATCACTCTTTTAGCGTACAAAGTGTTTGTTTGTAGGTTAGTAGTGGCAGCAATATCTTGCTGATGTGGACCTGCTAAGGGACAACGCACTCACATACAGAGGCTTGACCATGACACCGGGAACTTCGTAGCCTGCGTAGCTGGCGGTCTTGTTGGCGCGCGAAGGCAAAATTCGTGCCTTCGCGCGCCAACAAGACCGCCAGCTACGCAGGCTAGGAACTTCGTGCTTTCTTCCTCCCTGGAGAGAACGTCCCCCGATATATATATCAGCGATGAAATGAAGCTTGTACAAGAACTGAGCTTGATATAAAAAGATATATTGCAGATTTACACAAGATCTCAAACTACAGTCGAACCTCCACTAACGGCCACCTCTCTACAGTAGCAATCTCTCTACAACAGCCATGATTTTTTTGTCCCAACCATGCGCAGATCCATACAATTTTAAAAATACTCTTATTGAAACCTCCCTACAACACCCAACACTCTACAACAGCCAGGATTTTTCTACCCGACCATGCGTCGATCCATATACACTTTACTCTTATTGAAACCTTCCTACAATGGCTGCCTCCATCTACAACGGCCAGTTAATTGTGCCCCAGGGTGGCCACGAGGTTCAACTGTAGTCGTTTGGCGACTTATTTCTGTTTGTGGGTTACGTGCTTACCTCCTTTTCTCTCACGGAAGGCCAACACGTCAACGCACTGACAATTAACGTCAATTCCCATTTTCCTTTGTGTACATTCATCAACAACACTGGTTTCACATCTGCAGCCACAAATGTCATTGCTCCAGACCTGCACAAGATGAAAATCATAATACGATGTATAGGTTATTGATGCACTAGAGAATCGAAGATCATTACTCAGGAGTGGGTACAGCTATTAGAACAGAGGTTCGTGTAGCGTGATCTATTTTTAGCTAGTATATAACTTTCTTGTCACCATGGACTATGCGATGGAAAAGGGTTTATAAATAGACGACTAAGCCAAATGAAGAAATATGGACAATTTTGAGCACACATGGGCTCCCATCTGTTTAACCTCGTTCCAATGCGCAACGGAGGAGGGGCGGCGTCAGAAATGCTGACTGGTCCGTCTGTGGACGCTTTCATCGTCATCATCGTTATCACTTTCCATCTCTAGATCTCCTTGTGGAGAATTGGGACGCTTTATGGATGCTGACTTGCTCCCAAACATTGTGATTATCTGCTAATAAAAATCCTCAAAACAGCTCGTGAATAGCCTTACCTGGTCGAGTGGGCAATGGTCGGGCGCTCGATCACATTCGCATCTGCATTTATGGTTGTTCCACCTAAAGGAGATTCATAAGTGGAAGATTAGAAAAACTAAGTAACCAAACGGGAGACGCGCTGGCCAAATGGTTAATATGTTGGACTCTGTATCGAGAGTTCTAGGTTGGCCGCAGGCCGGGGTCATTGCATTGTGTTCTTGAGCAAGACACTTTACTCTCACAGTGCCTTCCTCTACCCAGGACTATAAATAGGTATCGGCGAACTGTTGGGGAAACCTGACTAAATGGTGAGCGGGTAACCTGCGATGGACTAGTAACCCATCCAGGGGGAGTAGCAATACTCCTAGTCGCTTCATGCTACAGAAACCGGCCGGAGTTAAGCCACGAGACCTGTTAAGCCACGAAGGTTTTTTTAAGCCGAGCAAGAGGATAACTTTCATCTTTAGACTGAACAAATCACTGACATACCTAAACCCATCTTTGCATGCGAGTTCTTTTGGTGGTCCAGTGGGATACCTGCACTTGCATGCACAGAGATCATCGTCCCAGTCCTGCACGCTGAAATCGCAGTCATCTGGACTGGCCACGACGCATGCGTTAGTACAGCTCGTGTGATTTTTCATCATGATGGTCACCGCACGCTCGGCTGAGAGTGAAAATGCTTGAATGTTTAATTCGTCGTAGGTCTTGGCGACGCAGTGTTGTACGTTTGGAGACACCACTGTACTCACTGAGCCAGCACAGCGATGCAGTTTGACAAAAAGCGGGTAATATTCATGACCAGTCGGATCTACAGGAACCACGGTCTCGTACGCTTCACAATGAACATTGTGCAAATCTGAGAAAAAAATAATAAAGAAATAATCAATACCCTACATGCCCTTAGGATGAAGGGGTCAGTCGGAGGGAGCGGTCAGTCGGGGATGCTTGTAATCATTGTTAGCAATACGAGTCACTGTTATACGAGGTGCTCTGCTCTTTGAGTAAACTCAAGCTAAATTCAACCCGCGGATACCGAACCAATAAATATGTCATTGTATTAACCAATGGAAAACCAGGCTTTAGCAAGCACTATGATTGCGCTTCATATTCTGAGGTTTGCTAGCTGTTTATTTTTCCTTTTCGCTCGTTGCAACGCAAGCTGTCTTGGAACAAGCTACAGAGACCCCTCTGACAGCTGGAGCTGAGGCTTCTTGGGATATCGGAGAGAGAGAGAGAGAAGACTGAGGAGAGGGAAATATAAAGCTTAAACATTTTGCGGGGCGGGAAGGGAAAAGCCCTGGGAACGAGGTTGAGCAGCTGGAGTAATATAGAGCGAAAGTTGGAGGGGTGCGCACGTCCTAGCGCTTTTTCTTCCCTTCCGCGAGCCTCTCCGAACTTGCGCCCCATATTTATTTACCCCTCCTATAACCCTCTAACAACTTGCCATCTTAGGAGTACTTACATTGAGCTTTTTTGGCAGAAACAGTCATATCCAGCAGCTCCAAAACAAATAGAGAAGCGACCATCAATAGTTTCGCCAGACTGTAAACTTTGTTTGCCATATTTTCTTTGTTTGCTCTTCAAAAGTTACTTCAGAGATACCTGGAACAAGGAGAAAGTAGTCAGTGCAGTTTGTCATGTAAACAGCGATCAACATCCTAATTCTCCTTGGAGATAAGTGATAAGTGAAAGAGAATGAGATCTTCGCAGTTATATATCAACTTAAGCAGTTGAAAAGAAGGCCTGATTAACCCTTTCACTCCAAAACTGAGGGAAAAATCTTGAATTTCATTTTGCAAAATTGTCAAAAACAAACAGTACCCCATGAAAGTACTGCTCAATAGCTTTCATTTGAATGGTCACACACTAGGGTTTCATCCACAGACTTAAAAGTTAGAACCACCTTGTGCAGCATAATAAACCAGTACCACATAAGTAAGTAAGTAAGCAACTTTATTTTACGAGGGTAAACGCATAACAGTTAAACACTAGACTAAAATATATTACATATAGAATAAACGGAGTATGGGTACTAAAAATTATGATAAAAATATGTACATTGAATTTCAAAGAACAAATTAGAATTTATATATAAAAAGGAACTAAGCTAAAAAATATTTTTTTTAGTGCAGACTTAAAAGAACCAGTGGTGTCTCGTTTCCGTATATTAATAGGGATGCTGTTCCACAGCTTTATTCCACTGACTTGGAAAGTTCTTCCCCCTTCCGATTCCCTGTTGTAACGAGGACACACTAAGTTATAGTTTCCATGGCGACTAGTCCTGCTATGCAGATCTGAGTTTTCTAGCTAATAACTGCGTGTAGCTTGGACAGTGAAAGTACTGCTTAGTAGCTTTCATTTGAATGGTCACACACTAGGGTTTCATCCACAGACTTAAAAGTTAGAACCACCTTGTGCAGCATAATAAACAGTATCACATGAAAGTACTGCTCAATAGCTTTCATTTGAATGGTCACACACTAGGGTTTCATCCACAGACTCAAAAGTTACAACCACATTTATTGACTCAAGGTTGACTCTGGGAGTGAAAGATATGTTGCTTTGATGTGCCACCACTGGCTTCTCAGAACTCTCATAACATTACTTTACTGAACTTTACAAATTGCCTCGTTCGATTTGTTTGTCTACTCTGAACGAAAATGTTTTAAAATTTCAAATATGTATAAAATGTGCGAGCACTCCTTCATAACAATTAATTAAATCGAACATTGTAAAATCTCTTTTACTTTAGACCGGGTTTAGACTTGAAGTAGACTACCAGCAGTCCCTCATTTTTCTCAGGGATAGTCGAGTGGGAGAGCACGCGAGCGCGCGCGAAAATCACCCTGAAAGAAATGAGGGACTGCATGCTCATAGTCTAAAATTAAGGAACTTCTTTAAACTTGTGGAAAGCCCTTGTATAAGCGGTGCTCTATACCATAAAACGGGACTAATTTATACGACGAGAACCCCAAATGGGCAATTTTATTTTAAAATGAAAACTGAAATTTCTTTAGCAGTTCATGCAAACAGCTACAGACGGGCGTGAAAGCACTATCAGCAAATACATGGGATGGGTTTCCTGTTTAAACAAAATGGCGGCTCCTCCCAGGAAGTAAATAAAATAACTTTCTTAGAAAATGGTAAAAAAATATCTATACATGAAGTGTTTTAGCGTGTTTTAGTTCCAGAAGAATTCATGTTCAGTGAATTAGCATTTCCTGTACGAAACACTTATATCCGCCGCCGGTCAACCTGGGTCGTAATTAAAAATAAAAAATAAAAAAACCTGCGGAGAGGTGAACATAGATTATAATAGGCGAGCAGAGAAGTTTACGTAGAACTGATCACAATTGTAGTAATTAAACCCGGTCACTCATTCGCCCTATTTTGCTGGTGGGATGATGTTCTTAACAAATGTATCAGTTGCTAAGGGGAAGATTACAAGATTGTTCGAATGAAAACGCATATGTCGTTAGTCCACAACAATGGTTATTGACTTCTGGGTAAAAATAATGTTGCAGACCGCTCTCGCTCTAGTCAACCTTAACTACTCGACGGACTCGATCGAGCATCACAGTTGTCGCATTACACTCTTACAAGCCTTACTTTTGCTGCCAGTCTGCAATTCGGCTTCACGGGTCTCCGTGTATAACATATTTTAGCTGTATGTGCAGTCAGTATTGGCCTTTTCCCGCGAAGGACTTTGCGGTTCCCGAAAAAACAAATTAATTTGCCATCACTCATCACTGACTGATCATGAATATAAGAAGATTTGTATTGTCAACTAAATTTTTTGTTCTGCGTAAGTGTGTTTGCCCACATACCGCGATCTAAATAATTTTATGTTCCGATAATTTCATTACATGAACCGACTTATACAGCTAACTGATACGCTAAATCAGCAAAGAGTCTTCAGGTATTTTCTTTTCCAGTAAACGAACGAGAAGAAAGATAATCAGGGATCTTCGGTATTTTTTTTCGATGTTGTACACGATCATGCATCCATCATCCTCCAAACTTGTCTGACAAATTAGTCATGATTTTGGTCAGCCCTAGTTCCGTCGTCCACTTCGACATGCTTCAATACATGAAGCGCGCTCGGTCGAATATCAAATGATCTTTCCTGTATAAATAGTCTAAGGGTATATGGCCGACTCTGATTTGCTCAGTTGAACGCTGTAGTCCAGTGTAAACGTTCTTCAAACTACGAGCATGATCTTGGCGATATCGGCTGTTGTCAGGCTCCTGCTGTTTAATAGCTGACGGTTGTGTATAAAACTACAGACACCTCTAATAAGACGTAATTTCACACCTTATTTCCAACATAAACTGGCGAGTTTTAAACCCGGGGTTTTAAACCGATTGATTGCATGTATTGTTTGCGAAACTTTCTAACCGCAAATTCAGTTATAGCGATATATTACAAAGGAGGCAATAACAAAGTTTACATACCGTATTAAAACCGGGATTAAATGACTCTACAGACTCTACAGTCCGCAAGTTTCGTCGTGCTGTTTGCGGGAATTTGTAAGTCTTCCCGTGCTAACTTTCCGTTTTACAAAAAGAGCGATTTTAAAGTAATCTTGTCGTCAACGAGGTTTTATCTCTAACAATCAACTCCTTGAAATTTGCATTTGATGAAAAGCAATTTTCTGGCGGTATGGAAAATGCGTCAAAGAGTAGCACGCTCCACTGATTGCCCTTACTGTGAGATGAAAGGAGCACTGAGGCGGGAAATTTGCGCCTGTGTGTATTGACAGCTGCATTTAAAGACCATTCTAACATCGCGCGTGCATACATGCAATTAGATTCCAGACTTACCTTTAGTTTATAGTATTTTTCAAGGCGACTGCCTCTATTGCGAGTAGCGAGAGAACTGTTGTTACAAGCACCACGAGGTCAAACTGATGGCACACTCAGCGTTTGAGCTTATTTCAAGACAAGTACTTCCGGTCAGTGATGACGTCAATACGTCTGGATGCACGAATTACGAACCGCAAGGTTTCCATAACGCAATCTCAACAATGACCAAAAAAGGCCGGGGCGTGGGAAAACAAGTGAAAAGTGGCATCCAGTGAACTATTACTAGCACTAGCTAGCCATAACAACGATATTTTTGGCGTGTTCTAAATCAGTAAAAAAGTGGGCCACCTCGCGTGAACAATACATTCGATCTTTTGATGTTCCTCGGGAGTTTCCGTGAGCTATTCAGCCCTTTTTAGGCCACTTTCGCCCATTGCATCAGTCCTTGCGGTTCAGGCACCGGTAGTTTGAATCTTTCACTTTGTGACAGACTGTGTCGCGCTAAAACGGATGCAACACATGCGTGACTGCCGCCATGAGAGATCGATATGTTGCAATTTTAAGCGAAAATTACAGACCATTACACTGTTCAATCCATACGCACTTTGTCTACATATACGGAGCAGTGTTCATTTTATATTATTCCGCTTGACTTTGAGAAAAAAATAAATAAAAGAATAGGGTTTTTTTAAGTTCCTGTTTTAGTCAGAAAGGTTTGGTCAGGTTTTATCTTCCTGTGTTTAGTAATCAGGAAAGACGTAGACGTGACATCAAAAACGCTCTATCCGACTTGCTAAACCTGTTGACCCGGTTACTCGTACAAGAGATACGGTATCATGTAGGACTCGGGGCCGGAGAGATAGGGGGTCGGGAGTCTCTATATGGCACTGGGGGATGGTCGTCGTACCATTTTTTAATATTTGGAGGTTTTGGCCTGCCGCACAGTTCCCCTCTCTACAACGAGCACGATTTCTCGCCCCGATCCGGATCGATGCACCAACTGATCCATACACTTTACTCTTATTGAAAGCTCCCTGCGGCGCGGACCCTTTCTACCTGACGGCCAGTTAAAATTCGGGTTATTTTTGATCTTTTTTAAAATTACAGTTTTCTACGCCCGTACAAGGAGTAGTGAGAACCAAACCTGAGCGTAAACTGTTCCGCTTGTCAGCAACTAAGCTAACAAACAAAATGGTTTTTGTTTTTAACTTCCTCTTCCTGTTTTATTCAGAAAGATTATTATTATTAATCTTTGTTTCCTTCAGCGTTTCAGTGGTAATCAGGAAGGAACAGCATTGCTGAAATGTGTGATGTTGTTTGTCTAAAATCAATAAATGGATCCGCCCTTTGCAATGGCTGTAAAAATATTTACGTTTATGTATTGACTTGGCTTTTAATATACTGACATGGTTGGCTGGACTATAACGCCCGCGGTCAATTTTGAATTGCGCTTTGTCGGTCTTCAGTTTGTCAATTGCGATTCTATCTCGAAATTATCTCAGGCAGTTGTCTCACAATTTTGTTACGCCGATGCGAGACACATGGAAACAAATTGCAAGAAAAGTTGCTTCGTTGCGATCGTTGCGATCACATGGAAACCAGGCTTTAGAGTAAGACCCGTAGGCAACGCATACTGAGAAAATTCACTGCAGCGTTGACTCAATCATTCTACTTCGTGCTACGAAAACTTTGCCGACCCGCAAAATTTAGAGGGAAAAGCCCTGGGAACGAGGTTGCACTAAAGTCAATATTTTTGTGCGCCAAGGGTAGATATGTATGCGAGCTCAATACTGCGGGGTTTTTTTAATTAAAGGTGCAACATAGACTTCATACATTTCTCTTATGTTTTATTAAAAATATTATTTATAAAACGCCTATTTGAATTGTTTCAATTTTATATTTACTAAAAGTTACAATACATACATCCTCTTTCATTTAAGAAAAAAATAAAAAAGCAACTTTAGTTTAAGTCTTAGTTTTTATGATTTTATTTTCTTGTTCAGTGCTTGCTTGATCTTCAGTGTTATCTTGTCTTTGTTGTTTTCTACGTACTGTCGCCAATTTAACGAATTGTTATAATAATGTCTAATTAAAATCAATTAACTAATTACAAAGGAAAACATAGACCAAACTAAACTGGCCAACCTAAATGTGTCAGCGTCATTTACAGTAAACCCTGTTTAAAAGGTGTATAACACAGACTAAAAATACAATTAGCTAATTAGACTGACCTGCTAATAAGTAGATTTAGACCCATTAAATTCTCTTAAACCACGGCCTAACTTAGTCTTCGTTTAAATATTCGGCCCAAATAGGTTGTAAGCGTGGCAATATATTATAGACTAGTTATTTTAAAACTGGAACGGTAACTATAGGATCGGTAACTATCTATCATTCCTCCCACTAGAAGGCACTCTAAGGGACGAACGAAAACCTGGAGTAGGATCAATCCCTCTTTCCCTTAGTCCGTAGAACGAAAAATCAAAATAAAATGAGCTGAACACGAAAACGTGACCGCGCGATATCTGCGTCTCGCCCCAGATTTCGCGCGGTAATTTTCTCCTCTCACTTGATCTTGCTTCTCGCCCGACGGACTAAGGGAAAGAGGGACTCTCTCGTGGACCTAAACCAGTAATTACATGTATCTCTATTTCTCTCGCAAATTAACCTACTTTAAACTTCTTAGTGGGTTATACCTCAGTAAAAGTACTGAGGTTTATTGACTGGAAAGCTCCCATAATGAAACCACCAGGGGAAGCTTTCAACTCAGTTATTTTGCACGTGCACAGTTGACTTCCGTTAGCTATTTATATAACACTGGAGGCAACATGTGTCGAAACCACGCTGTCAGTGGTCAGTGGTGTACGGCAGATCTCGGCACCAGTCCAGCGCCGACTTGACTTGACTTGAAGAGATGATGTAGCTGTTCTGTTGTCATTAGACAAAAGTCGATTTAGACTCCGTTCTCGGCAAAGTGGGACTATGGTTTTGACTTTCATTTGCTCCATCTGCATCCGCATTAGCATTATGATTAGCCGTGCTGGTAGGAGCATTAGTTGTGGTACCTGTAAAGGAGGGTGGAGAAAGGTAGTCAACTACAGTGAACTCTCTCTAAGACGGACACCATCGGGACCGGCACAAACTGTCCGCCTTAGAGAGGTGTCCGCTTATAGAGAGTTTAGATACAGTAACATGACTAAAAAATGGCGCACAGGGACCAACACCAAGTGTCCGTCTTACAGAGGTGTCCGTCTTATAGAGGTGTCCGTTAAGAGAGAGCTGACTGTAATACGAAACAGACAACATCTCAGTCTAGTACCCAGGCGCTCCCTTCCCGCTTACTCGATTTGACGCGAAATTTCACGACGCCACCGAAAACGCAAACCCGTTCCCAGGTCCTTACATGTACTGCATGCGAGCGAGCTCGAGAGAGAAAGAGAACGTCTAGGGACTATAGGCAGACAAGATATATAAGGTGTACACGGCTTTTAAACCAAATTAATTAAGAATAGAATATATTTTAACATATATTCTAATAAAAAAAGGTCAAAGTCAGTCCACAATCCCTGATGAAGCGACTAGAGGTACTGCTACTCCCCTGGATAGGATGTTAGAGTATAAAGTTTTACTTTACTTTACTAAACAACAACAGCAACAAAATTGATTGTTTTTTTAATTACCTTTAGGATGCCAGCGACAGTTGTCGTGCATCCAGTGAAAGACTCCTTTCTCGTATCTCCAGTAAAGGTACAAGTCAAACAGTACAATTAAAACGATAAGTTCTGCTAGCATCACTGCTAATAACCGCTTCCAGTTCATCTCTTCGACTGCGAAGGACAAAAATGGTTCATTAACCCTTAAGATACCAGAATTCGCACTGAAAAACGCATTTGTGGGTCACGGAACCCGTTTTCTTGGTGATGTCACCCGAAATTTGGCTAACCATTGCTAAAAATGCCCGTTGGAGAACTAGGGGAAGATTTTAAAAAGGTTTTGGGGCAAAAACGTTCAATTTTATCGTTGCCCACAGTGCATAGCCAAAAAAAAAGATTTCCAAAATTGATGCACGGTAACAAAGATCCATCCTTTCTGCATCAGATGCGTGTCAAACTAATCTTGTTACGTGTTAATTGATGACGTCACAATGGCTTTGATGTGTAAGACTCCAAAGTGGACATAAATTTCCAGTTAGCATGTTAAGGGTTAAAATCAACAAAAACATAAAAACAAAAGTTAGAATATTAGAGCTAACCTATAAGTATATTACCGGTTCTCTTGCCAGTCACTCCAGGGCCTACGTTTCTTACTATCGGGTCCTCGCACTCGCATGTTGTCGCGTTAAGATATTTTTTCTCAGATTTGCACATTGCCACAGCAGACGAAGTGCAAACGCAACCACACTCTTTGAAACTCCATTCCTGAAATAATTCAAATTCGAATGAATTTAGCATTTATACTTTGAATCAATCTCGTTCCCAGAATCCTCGTTACCTTGTCCAGCGGTGGAGTGGCCAAACAGGAGCTCTGGGGGAAGCGATCCGCCATGACAGGATTATAGGACTTCCGGCTCTACTGCGCATGTGTTCGACCCCATGTTTTAACTAATAGACGCCAAGATTCTTGGACTTCCGGTCTTACTGCGCAAGTCAGGCGGATCACTCTATCCCAGAGGTCCGTTGGCCGCTCCACCGCTGGACAAGAATAACGAGGACTCTGGGAACGAGATTGACTTTGAATAGATGCAAGACAAAAGGAAAAGTATTTAGTAAGGGAGTATGGGGAATAAATACGAGCAAAAAGTAAATAGCCCCCTGAAATAAGTACTTGTAGGTTGCCATAGCATGAAGCAACTAGGAGTATTGCTACTGCCCTGGATAGGATGCCAGTTCATCGCAAGTAACTCCCCAGCATTTTTTTAAGGTTGACTGACAATTCGCCGGTACCATTTATAATCCTGGGTGGAGAGAGGCACTGTGAAAGTAAAGTGTCTTGCTCAAGAACACAACACAGTCACCCCGACCAACACTTGAACCCAGAAATGGTCACACCTATTAGAACATGCATTCTGTAGCTGTCTGTAGAACTAATGCTTTGTTCTAACAACCACGATAATATCTGAAATTCTATATACCTTTGAAGCGGAACAAAATCCTACTCTTTGGCAACGCAATTGCACTGAGAAGGATTCCAGCTACAAGAAAAACAGTAAATCAAGTAAACCATTTCATCAATTCCTCATTTATCTTTACATAACATTTCCCTTCTTTTAAAAGAGTGTGGGCCGGGAGGTAATTTGATGAGGAATTTGATTTGAAAGAATGACTCAACTTGGATCAATCATTGTTCTCATATTTTACATTCAAAATGGCGGCGAATAGCTACTGTTAACCGCAGAGAAGGCCCTGGGGACCATATCTTCAACTGTTTGGGACTGGTGCCTTATAATATTTTCAACTGAGGGAAGGGGTGATGAGGGGGTATTTTTTGTTTAATGTAGTTGAAGAAGGTGGTTAGTGTTTTAATAGTCAAAACTGTTATATTTATCGGGGAATTTTATTGAACGTTATTCTTGGAAAACTACCGCCACTCCCCTAACTAACACGAACACACACACACACACACACACACATTTCCTTTCCGTTTCGCTAAAAGATTCATGCGCATAAACAGGTAAAACATTTTTTATTCCCAAACTTCAAGTTATAACAAAGGAAATCATAATCATGAAGGAGGTTTGGATACCTGTTTTAATTAACAGAGACGAGATTTCACATCGACTGAGAAAAATATCAAACACTCAAGAATGTGTTTCATCAGATTTCCAAACACCTTGAATTTCGTCAAAAATACTCCGCTACGCGTCGTCATGATTTTCAATTCTCTTCTCGGCGGTTTGGAAATCGGATGAAACACTGCCTCTCGTATTTGATAATTATAAGGAGCCATGGTTACTGGATATTACCTAAATCTCTCCGGGCACGGGGTCGGTGGCTGATTGGGATATTTACACTGACAGCCGCAAATACCTTCCACATAATCTTCAAACTCGGAGCAGTCTTCGGCCTTCTTTATGCACGCGCAGCGGCAACTCGTGTGATTCACGAGGGAGATCTCCCTGAGTCCAGTAGGTAGTAACGGATCCACCACATTTCCGGTGATATTATTCCAGTTGGTTGCGGCGCAATGGATCGTTTTAGGATCAGTGACACAGCCTCCACTACAGCGGTAAACCTCAATGAAGTATGGAAAGTATCGATACCGAGGGGCGTCCGAGGGAATTACCACTTTCCTGGCTTCGCATAGGACGGGATGTTCATAGAATGCTGCATAATGAAATGAAAATGTACCAAACTTTAACTAGAGCCTTCGTTCCCTTTTGATCAGTGATCGAGAAGCTCGTCCTTAGTCGTTTCTTACGAGATTGATTGTAAGGCGCAGGGAGTTATGGGAAGCTAGAGGAAAAGAGGAGATATCCACACAGCGGTGCCACAGCGGTCAAACGTGACGCGCCTGCGCAGTTCCCGCCAAAACCCCACTGCAAAATGTCCTAAATTTACGAAGTCCTCCACTCGGAGTATGCATAGATAATGTAATAATTGTTATCCACCAAGTGTCTCAGCTCGTATTTTGGTTTACCACTGCATGTTCTATAACGTTTCCTTACAAACTTCGCGGCCATTACGCCGCAATTACGCTTCAATCTCTTGCAAAATAGCGAAAACCGGAAATGGCGCCGGATTTTTGCGTTTGACCGCTGTGTGGGAGAGATCATGATGTTCCCATCATATTCGCACCTCTTCGCGTACCGTAGGGTCTTCTCGCGCGAGGATATTCCACGCGCGCGCCCGCTCGATCTGAGAAAAATTAGGGACTACTCGTAGTCCAGCATGCGGAAAGTCAAGTCAAGATAAAGACAAAAGAATGACAACAATACAATCCAAATGTCAGCTGTACGCACAGACAGCTTGTTCACAAATTCACAAAGCCATTTGAAGTTGCTAAAATGGCGTGCACTGCACTGACTTCTAATGGTCTTATATCAGTATTTGACAGTCATGGACAGTATAAATATTTTTGTATTATCATTCGAGATAAACAATGTAAAACAGCGATGATATGTGAGACAGACAGTTTTTTATGCAAATATGTTTTTAATGCAAGGAAACTTGGATATAAGAATATGTGAAGGGGAATGTGATGAATAAAGTGAGGTGTGAAATCTTTAGCTACTCGCTTCAGAAACATGTAAACAAAATAAAGAATATTTAGTAGGGTAATCCTTCGACGCAAAACTAACGCCAACTGCTTCAATATCAAAGCCAGTGAAATTGAGCCTGTAACGCTACAAAGAATCAAATAATTTACATGTATACCGGCAATCGTAACTGATGCTGATACATTGCTTGTCACTTACCTTCGACAGAGCCTCGAACAAACCCAACATTCGCGAAGATGGTCAGAAAGGCAGCCACGAAAAACGCACCGGCCATCAGTCGAACAAACGTACGGGGTCTTGAAATATTAAAGCTCTCAGTGATAGCAGTTCGACTTGAATCGCATCCAACTTGAACTGAGGCGACGAAAAATACGTGAGCTAGAGATGTCAGCCGGATGTTCGTGTTTTGTAGCTTTGACAGTTCGTTGACGGAAGCCAGGCAACTTCAATATCATTTAGCACGTGTCTTTTGACGGTAGATGTTAAAATTTCAGCTGTTGTTATTCTTCTTTCGACAACAAATTGCTGCCATAACAGACTCTTTCTCTGACAACGAAGATTGTGCAGCGGTACTTGAATATTCTCGATTTTATGTCACTTTATTTCGCCGACGCGCTATCAAAACGTTCTTGTATTGTCTTACCAGGATTAATTATTTATGACTTACAAAGAATAATAATCAAACAACAACTAATTTACAACTAATTATAAATACACAAAATATTCAGCATTCCACACTGCGATTGTTGCATAAATTATAATTTGACATTTTTATGGTGTAGAAAATTGCGTCCGTGCGAGGCAAAACATATCTTGGGCTCACGATAGCTTTTGAACAGATCAGAAAACAGTTCTATAACTGCCTGACAATCGCTTGCTTTAGTATTTTATCCTTTTATCCATTTTATCCGTATCCGGTCAAAGTTCGAAAAAAAGAGCTTTTAACTGCCGCGTACGTGAGCTTGATGGACATTTATTACGTCATAGTCTGTAAAAGTCACGCTATATTTCAGGCGACTCTCCGTTTTACAGTCACGAGAAAAAGTGTCTGAAGCTGGTCAGTTTAACTGAAAAATCGAATATAACCTCTAGATAATGGTTGAAATATAGAAAAACACAAAAGAAAATCTGGATAGAGCAATAATCTCCAAGCGTACAATTTTTGTGTATTCCGACGCGTATTCCGACAGGAAGTAGTCTCCTACGCAGCCATTATTTGTGTCGTCACGCAACGCTTCTCCCCACTAACCAGAAGCGTTGCGTGACGACACAAATAACGGCTGCGTGGGAGACTAGACAGGAAGCTGTGTATTTCCGTTTACGTCTTTTTTTTTCTTTTTTTCCCAGCGATCAATCGCCTTGTGGCGTCGAAGTCACAAAATCTTTCCGGAGAAGTTTGGTGACGAGCAAAAAGGGATAAAATTCAACTGCATGGTTAAAAACTGGATCTTAGTATAAAGGACTGGAGTGCTTCATACAAAATGTTTCCGTTATTTCTTCGAAACCGAGTTACTTCCACCCGGCTGAAGGGAAGTTGCAAATGGATGACTGGATATAAATCTTTACGTTCACTATTTACGCATTACAAATTGGAATTGTATCCTGTCTAATGTTCTTAGAAAAAGATAAGAAGTTAAGCGCAACCTTGGAAAATTAGGAACGTTGGAATTTCAGGAATTCTGAAACCCGGAACGTTCTTGTCCCGAGAGACAAGCATTAGACCAAAACTATTTAACAATTAGATTATGAGCTCTCAATTTCTATGATGTGATAGTTGATGAGGCCGTAGGCCGAATCAACTATCACATCATAGAAATTGAGAGCTCATAATCTAATTGTTTTAGTACAAATCATACTGAATTGTCAACTCAAAATCCTCCTCCGAAACTTCGGAGAAACGAGAAGAAACCGCAATTTTTGTAGACGACCTCCAACCACTGCACACTAATGGCTGATAGTGTACGAGTAGCTCAGCCAATCAGATTGTCTCATTTGCATTAGTATACTAGTAGATTTTTACTAAAACCATATATTATCATGTGCAAGATTACTTTTGAATGTAGCGATTACCACGTGACCAACAAAGCTTGAACTGAAAAATGAGAGAGCTAGAACGTGTTGAAGGAGCCCAAAAGTGTGAACACTTTTAAATTAATTCACATTCTTTCGTGTGCGTATATTATCCAATCAAAAGCCGAGGATAGCTTTCCTCGACCTCTGATTGGGTCTACAAGCTAATACCGGATCAGTATGAATAGTTGTCCTCCTCGGCCTCGAGCTCGTCATACATTAATAATTATTGTATAACATCGGATTTTGAAGAGAACCTTAAAAGACTAGTTTGCGCTTTCCGTGTCGTCCTATTTAGTTATTTGCAACCGAAATTACGAGTATTCTTTATTTCAGCATTCCAGGTTTCCTCGTTCTTGGGTTCCGGGTTCCTATTCCTGGTTTCAAAGTTCCTGGGTTCCAGGTTCCAATCTTCCAGCTTCCATGCTTCCAGTTTCCTGGGTTCCCGCTGATTATTCAATGACGGAAGTTTGTTCAGTGAAGCGTTTTATTTGCGTCTGATATAAAGGCCTTCCAGGTTCCTGCTACAGTAAAGTCTTCCTATCTGTCCTATAAGGCCTTCACATTCGGATATTTTCACTCGTAACTAAAAACCATGGCAGAAGTGACGCTTAGGTGGCACCACACATTTCTGTTTCCTTTTTCAAGCGATTCTAACAGTGGCCGACACCACCACAGACATACTGACCTGTTTGACGTACAGAGAACAAGGGCATCAACAATGGTTTGCAGTGAGTCTTGGTGTCACCCTCATCACACTGACAGTGCTGTGTATTTGGTCGATAATTGCGAGCACGAGCCGTGCATGGACACAAAACGACGATAGTGATGTACAGATCGCTAATCCGGACGTGATATTCCGTAACACCGGCATGAATGTCGCTCTCGGCTGCCTGTGCGTGGGTCTACCGCTGCATAGCCTTCAGTTGTTCTTCTTCTGCGCTTGTCACTTCAAAGAGCTTTGGGAGTCGAGCAATGGACTGCGCATCGAAAAGGACCGTCTCTATTACCTTTACATCCACACCTTCAATTTGAAAATGGTGGAAGGGCTGTTGGAGTCTGCCCCGCAGCTCATAATACAAGTATATTCTATGGTGATGCGCGATGATGAAATTGAACTAATTCAGATGATCTCCGCGTCGATATCTTTCCTTGCGCTTACGTGGATGTTTACCTGTGTAGAAGTTCAACGTGAATTTGCAAACTACAACATGAAGTTGCTGCACAATGTTGTTATATTCCTTAGTAACGTTGGAATCGTTGCTGCTCGTACACTAGCGATAATCTTTTTCACTCTGGCTTTCCCGTGGTGGTTGTTTCTCGTGTTTTGTGTCCACTGGCTTATAATCAATGCTACTGGATTTTTCCTGTGGCGATCCAAACGAAAGCAAGATATATTTGTGTTTATTTTCGCATATTCGCCGCTCTATATTTTCGTTTATAGCTCGTACTATTTAAAAAAGCTACGAGGTAATGCGCCATTGAGCGTAGGACTGCAAAACATATCCACAATCTGTTGGCATGTTCTTTTCACTGCGGAAAACATCGCCATGATTTCTGCGTACTATTTAATGCCTCACGAGAAAGCATGGTTTGATATCCCTGCTCTTGCTGTCGTTGTGATAGGCAACATCGGAGGAATGCTTCTAAAGTGGATGTCTTGGCGCTGTTGCTTTTCAGAGAATTCGCAGCACGACAAAACTATTCGAAGGCCTGTGACTATCGTTTTAAAATAACTGAAACAGTTGGAATCGAATGAAACTGAACCCGTCGTTTATGATCTCCTATATCATTGAAACTGCGCGAACCAGCGTCGGGGATCAGCTGTACAATGTTAACGTTGGATGGTCTCAAAGCAGACAAACCTCATTATAAATGAAAAGCCGAGAAAGAATTGTGACTTATGAGAAACATAATATTTACAGTCTAGCCAAAAACAATTAGTTTTGAATAAGAACAAACGCTTGAGATAACGTTCGGAAAGACTAGCTATTTACATGTACATAGTTTACATTCTTCTTTTTTAACTTCATAGTGCTAATTTGTTTAATTCAGCGATTTTTTTTCACTTTTTGTATTATAAAATCCTTACAACTCTCGCGTAGACAGTTACTGTCGAGCTGCTTTTCGTTTTATGTGCTTTGTTAAGATTATAAAATGCAGACAAGTCTGACATATTGACCTTTAATTTTTTTTCCCTTTAGGCGAGAAAATTGTTTTGAAATTTAAGAAGTAGCTTATGTTTCGAGAGACTGGATGTGATATGGCTCGCTTTTCAGTAAAATGTCGGATCATATAAATATTCTTATCAGCGTTACCAAGAGCGTCAAAACTATTTGCCGTTGACTTGTTAAGCTGTTAGACAGTTGCGTCAGTGTTCTATGAGGTTTCACCGACACAAGTGACACAAAATGTTAATTTTAAATTTATTAGTACTCAGTATATAGTCCTAAAACGCTTGAAATAGTTCTGGAATGTTTATCGCTACCAATCACAATAAAGAATAAACCGCAACTTGATCCGCAACGGTCATTAATAAAGGACTATCGGTTGCATCAAGATCACATAAATGATAAATAAAGACACATAAATAAAGTTATTTCATTGATTTGATTGATTGGTACACGAAAGTCCGGAAAAGAAAATAGCAACTTTGGGAAGTTCATCAACTATAGGGTTGCGCGTAGCCTGCGTAGCAAGCGTTCCTGTACGAATGAAGAGCTTTTTCCGCGATCGAAGAACTTTTTCTGCATTTTGGCCGCGCGAAAATTGGGACGAGAGCATTTCTCCGACTTTTTTGCTCTCGCCCCAATTTTCGCGCGGCCAAAATGCAGAAAAAACTCTTCGATCGCGGAAAAAGCTCTTCGTTCGTACAGGAACGCTTGCTACGCAGGCTAGGTTGCGCGAGGTTGCTTGCGCGGACTACAGGGTAACTCTGTTAAACCTTTCAGACCACTTACGGTTTATTCTTGCGGGTTTCATCTCGCCTCTGATTGGTAGCAACACAATTGATAGATTACAGAACTATTTCGAGCGTTCATGCTTAGGGCCTCTTCGCCCGGTTGACTGGCTTGTCTCGGTTTTCGAGATCTCGCCTCACTCCTATTTCCTTTATAAAAATTTCGATGTGTTCATATGAGAAGGCGGGCCAGTCTGGTTATCGAGATCTTGGTTTTTGATTTACGACCGAGATCTCGGTAACCGGGCTGGAAAATTTCCCATATATCTTCCTCTTCGCCCGGTTGACTGGCTTGTCTCGGTTTTCGAGATCTCGCCTCACTCCTATTTCCTTTATAAAAATTTCGATGTGTTCATATGAGAAGGCGGGCCAGTCTGGTTATCGAGATCTTGGTTTTTGATTTACGACCGAGATCTCGGTAACCGGGCTGGAAAATTTCCCATATATCTTATAACACTCCAGCCCGATTACCGGGATGAAATATTTTCAAATACGCATGCGTTTCCGATAAAGTTAAGGAGGATGAGGATTACATTATTCCAGCTTGTTATTTAATGGTTTATTCAGATGTGGGATTAGCCAAGGTAAATAAAATTATTGCAGTAACAGTGAATAAAACTGATGTCGTTACTTTTTTGTCCTCAACCTAGCCTTGCGAGCAGTCACGAGCTCTTTTTTGGTTTCGCTTGAACGGCGAATCGTGAAGGAGCGATTTGCGACAAAACTCGGAAAGTTCTTTTCCTCGCCCCATTCCTCTCTCCGACTCGCTTCGCTCGTTGCTCGCGCGAAACCCAACATACACATGATCAGCTTATAAATAAATATCAACTATCAACACAAAATCATAAATGAACATCCAAGGAATTTTAATTAAAATTCAAGGTTGTCAGTCGAAGCCTGAAAGCTTCCTTGACGCGCGTTTGACGGTTCGCGATCGCCCGCGATTTGCCGTTTTATGTGCCCGCGTTCCTGACACCTGGACTTCCAAAACGACTGGAGAAATCGAATCTATGAAAAATAAAATCAATCACACGTTCATTTACAAGTACAACAATTTATTTCTACTTTTGTACGATTTACATTCAGAAATGCGACCACAAAATCATGCTTTAACAAGCCTTTCAAACAAAACACCGAGTGATTATTGTCTAATTTCTCATAAAGCAATCAATATAATGTCAGGCATGTCGGGCTTGAGAATAAGGGAAACGATCACCAAGACGAAAATATGCTGATATTTAATCATATTCTCCAAACTAGTACTGTAAGAAAGGTATGGAGAGCAGTGGAGAGAATTTGTATGTGGATGAAGTAAAGATGGGAAGAACCAACCTCGTTCCCAGGGTCTACTCCGCTTTCAAGATGGCGGCTGGGCGCGGAGAACTTCTCCGCGCCCAGCCACCATCTTGAAAGCGGAGTAGACCCTGGGAACGAGGTTGGGGAAGAACACAATGATAAATGTTAGCAGCAAGTAAGTACAGAAAGAAAGCAAGAACAAAAGACAAGAGAAGTGCAGTGTTAGAGAGAAATACCGTGACAGAGAAGAGAAACTGCGTAGAGAGTTTGAAAAGACGAAAAGTAGGAAAAAATAATTGGTGAGGAAACTGGAGAAAGAAGATAAAACAGAAGCCTGTGAAGAGGGTCTTGATGGGGATGCTGGATTCTCAGAATATCTGTTAAAATTTTGGTCATTTCTCAGCTATCAGTTAAAATTTTGGTCATTTCTCAGTTAGTTAAAATTTTAGCCATTTCTCAGTTATCAGTTAAAATATTAGCCATTTCTCAGTTATCAGTTAAAATTTTAGCCATTTCTCAGTTATCAGTTAAAATTTTAGCCATTTCTCAGTTATCAGTTTAAAATTTTAGCCATTTCTCAGTTATCAGTTAAAATTTTAGCCATTTCTCAGTTATCAGTTAAAATTTTAGCCATCTCTCAGTTATCAGTTAAAATTTTGGTCATTTCTCAGTTATCAGTTAAAGTTTTAGCCATTTCTCAGCTATCAGTTAATTTTGACAGATCTCATTCTCAGCTATCACTTAAAATTTTGGCCAATTCTCAGCTATCAGTTAAACCCTATCAGGACTTACCCTCTGTGAACAAGCTCTCTGATAGGAAGAAGAGCAAAAGTAAAGTTTGGATCGGCGAGCGACATGAACCGAGAGAAAACTGCAGAGAGTAATATAATAAAGAGATAAAACGATAGCTACATCAGTGAGAATCGAATGTATTGTGTCCTGCTGGAGACAAAATCCTATTTACAAAGTAAATTTTAAAACTAAAACGAACTATCATATAAACAAAAAAAGCCCCATGCAAAATAGTTGATATATATTTTAAGATCAGTTTGCCATGCACTCACAAGAGGCACGGTAACTTCGTCATCCAAAACGACTGAATAACATACAATAAATATATCCCACATTGATCAAAATATATACATGCTCTAATTAATCAGAGCGTGGATGCTGCCTACTAAGGAAATCAAGTGCAGTTACATGTTTTCCCGCGCTTGCCGCCAGTTACATGTTTTCCCGCGCTTACCGCCGGTTACATGTTTTCCCGCGCTTACCGCCGGTTACATGTTTTCCCGCGCTTACCGCCGGTTACATGTTTTCCCGCGCTTACCGCGGGTTTCATGTTTTCCCGCGCTTACCGCCGGTTAAGGTTTCCTTGCGCGCTTTCCGCAAGTTTCATGCTTTCCCGCGCACCGTCTAGTAATCACTACGGCCACAAATAACGTGATAGACCCTTATTTGGTTTTAGACGTATGACAGTTGTCGGAAAACATCTCTAAACGGAAAGATCTACGTTTGACGTGAGGATAATGCACGTGCACCCTATTCTCTTACACCTTAATATTAATTATCACTAGGAGATGTATAGTAGTCCCGTTATATTAATCTGTTGGAAAAGGTAGATGCATATCTACTTTTGGTAGAGGTTTACTAGTTACTATCTAGTTGATCAGTGATAATGTAGTACTTACAATAAATGACCGCGAAGGCAGTGCAAATGCAGTGACTGATACATTTTGCCCCACAATTTACACAGTTAGTTTACAGTCTGTAACTATTTGCATTCTATAGGCCATGTCACATCTGACATACAAGATTATATCGACACCAAGTTGAGGGGAGACTGGGGGGGGGGGGGGGGGGGGGGGCGAGAAGCCGAGAGAAATAAAAGATTGTAATATTTCGAAATAGGAAGTAAAGAAGTAGCAGGAACCGGGGGTATAATATAGGGGAAATTAAGACCCCCCACCCTCCCCCTCTCCCCCTACAAGTTACTGAGTATAATGAGATCCTCAAGCGTCAGTAGATTTCCACGGGGGAGTATAAGCCGTCCTCTTCGAAGCTCAAATTGAATGTTTCTTCGCCTTCATTTGGATCGTACCTCTCCGCTGCCGCGTACAGATCCTGTCGCAGCTCCTCCATCTTCTGCTCTTTCATGCAACTCGGCGTCAGCCTCAGCATAAGCAGACTCTGCATTAACTCCCCACCTCCTCTCCACAATGTGATCCAGTAAGCGCTCCTCAGCCCACTCCTCACAGTAGAAGCCGCTCAGAGACGATTCCAGCCTCGTGAAGCGCTGAGCCACTAAATCCATCGGCTTGAACTTGCGCTTGGCTTTCATTTTCTTATTGTTCTTTAACTCCATCAGATCTTTGCTCAGGTCTTCTTCCATGTCCTTTTTCTCCATGGCCAGTGGTTCGTCGGAGATGTTGACTTTGCTCGGTTGCATACCAGTGAATTTCCTAAAACGCCTGATCATGAAGTCAACGATTTCGTACTCATTCTCCTGCTCATCTATGGACGCTTTCACTTCAGAGAATACGTCTAGCACAATGGTAAGGAAAACATGTTCATCAAGAATGAACGTGCCAAAGACCATGAAGGTGAAGAAAAATATGGGCCCCAAGATAGGGGCTGCCGTGGTAATGGCCCTGTAATCAAACGCTCCGAGTAAAATCCCCATCACGGTCTCGCACGTGGCGACAAAGTTATAGAACTCAGAAAGGTCCTTGCCAAACACGGCAAACGCGAAACAAAGAATACGAGAAGAAAAATACAAGGAAAACGACAGAGAAGGCGGCCAAAGGACCTGCGGAACCTTTCAGGGTTTGTGCAAGGACGGAGATCCGACGGTTGAAGCGTAGGAGCTTAATTGCTTTGATCCACGCCGTGAATACCACTAACGCCACTATATACATGAATACCTCGTTAAAGGACGCTACTCGGCCAAAACTAACGTACTTTCCAGGGTTGTTTTTCGAGACTGGAAATAGCTCGGTTGACGAGCAACGAGCGCGTGAAGAACATCCCCACGCACGTGAACACCAAAACGATCATAATGAACTCGATGTAGTTTCCAGAACTCTCTAAAGTATCCCTTGCGCAGTCTGTAAAGCTGCTTTAGCTCTTGATAAATGAACACGCCGAAGAACAGCAAGATGAAGAACTCGCAGGCCATGAGAAACGATTCAAAAGCCACCGCCGAACGTGAAAAGACGAGCGATCTTGAGATCAGTGTATAAGAAAACGCCATTGGTTGGAAGGAATTCAACGATTAGAGTCATGACGCAAAACAGGTTTGCAACAGGATTGTATGTTGCTACTTCTGTGATGACGGCACGGGTTTGTGCATCGATCCAATTGTTGCTCTCCAGTACCTGAATAACCTTCGATGCGTTCTCTCTGGTGTATCCTAAATCCGCGACGAATCCGCCTCCGCCATATGTAGACACGAATCCTGAATAAAAGAAGACGGTAACATGTTTGGTTGCGGTTCAACTTTTAATTCCATTTAATTTTACGTAACTACATTCGCGCGCGCGACATTAGCCTACGTGTAGCCGCTGACCCACACTGCTCGGCTCGTTTTTTAACAACCTATTTCCCAGGGTCTCTCTTCTTCCCGCCAATCGCTTTTGGCGGGGAGAAGAGAGACCCTGGGAACGAGGTTGGTTTTTAAAGGCTTCAAAAACTTCCCTCTAAATATATTCAATCTGATCCTAATCCAACCTCGTTCCCAGGGTCTCTCATCTCCCCACCCCAGAGGCTCTTTGGGGGCGGTGGATGAGAGACCCTGGGAACGAGGTTGAACCTAATCTTGAAATTTTAGTTTGCTTAGACGAGAAAATTGAGCTAACAGTTCAGTAGAAAGAAATGATGGGATATTTTAAGCTTGGTAACTCAGTGCTAGAGCGTACGACCGGTGTGCGGAAGGTCATAGGTTCGACTCCTGTTGGAGGAACTGGGAATTATTTTCCGAGTAGCTTGTGTCACTGACAGAATAATATCTTTCTCAGTTCAGCCGTATCTTTATCAAATATAAAGACACTCATTAAAAATTCATCGATATTGTAGATGTTTTTCAACCAGCTTTAAAAATGCACATATACTACATAGCAGATCCCGTTTATAAAAAAAACATTTTGGATGATTTTTTTTGTGTGATATCCAGTATAATAATTTGCGAGGCAAGTGCTATCAGCCGAAAAACGTTTCATCGTTTATCAGTAAGTTGTTAGGGAAACCCATGTTCTTATGAGAAATCCGCAAGCAGTAAGACGTTTCATGTACATATGTCTTACCCATAACAGGCAAGGTATCCAGTTCATCTGATGTGTTGAACTCCCAGGCCTGGTACGTGAATGGAGGATTGTATAAAGACTCGTTCTTCAATGGCTCCCAACCAATGTCATACTGGCCGTCATCTTCGGCAAAGAAGCCGTACCAGTCATTGCACTCGTCTAGATGACTCCTGAAGTCTGGTGCAACTTGACAGCTACCTGTTATATAAAACCATCAATAAAATAAATAAATGAAATCGACTTTGTTTAACGAGGGTGACACTGACTTAACAGTCTTACCACTGACAAACTTGTGCCTGTCGGATTCCAGATCGAATTCAGAATTTAGACATTTTGGCGGATTTTTGTGGAGGGAGGAAAACCAGAGTACCCGACTGTTGGTATTTTTAATAATTCATTCATTCATTCATTCATTTATCCGTTCGTTCGTTCGTTCGTTCGTTCATTCGTTTGTCCGTTCGTCCGTTCGTTCGTCCGTTCGTTCGTCCGTTCGTCCGTTCGTCCGTTCGTCGTTCGTCCGTTCGTCCGTTCGTCCGTTCGTCCGTTCGTCCGTTCGTCCGTTCGCCCGTTCGTCCGTTCATTCATTCATTCCTTCATCCTCTTCGTCCCTAGTGAAGCATAGCGTCATAACTTGACTACTTTTGTCAGTTCGGTCAGTTTGTTGCCTTGAATCAGGGTAAAAGAAAGATGATGTTACTGCTTTTAAAAGGTAATCCTGGAGTATGCAGTCTATAAAAGTGGCCTGGCTATTCAAAGCAGGATTAAGCTGGACTAATTCAAGGATTAAGCTAATCCAGGGTTTGCGCATGTACTTCTAGTTCATGCAGTTTTAAAGGTTATCAGTAATCATTTCTTTCAGTTGTTTTGCATGTTTCCAATATTTTAAATTTTGGACAATCTCGAAATTAGCAGTAAAAACGCATCTCTGTCTCTCATCTTCCCGCCCCCCGCCGGAGAGACACTGGGAACGAGGTTGATTGAAACGACAGTCGTGAGAGAGTAAGAGCACTGGCCTATGCTTCTGGATTATTTCAACACGAATTATGAAATGACCATTAACTATAAAAAACTCACGGTTTTCAACTCTGAGTTGCCTAAATCTTGCCATTCCTATAACATAAGCGGTGAAGTCAGGAGTAAATCCTGGATCAGTGTCATTTCCATTGTACCAGGTTGTAGTGTACAGAGCGTTCATCAGGGTTGTCTTGGCGTTACAGGTAGAAGTTTTCACGGCTGCCAATCTATATTTTGGTATAAAAAAAGAAAAATGAGGTGAATGAATCACCTCATTTCGAATACAGTCAACTCTCTCTAAGACGGACGGACACCATCGGGACCGCCACCAACTGTTCGTCTTAGAGAAGTGTCCGGCTTATAAAGAGAGTTTAGATACAGTAAAATGACTGAAAAAAACGGCGCACAGGGACCAACGCCAGGTGTCCGTCTTACAGAGGTGTCCGTCTTATAGAGGTGTCCGTTAAGGGAGAGTTGACTGTAGTCTTTGTCCTTCTTGCCAATGAGTGAGAGCGACCAATACTCGGACAGTCTGAGAATCAGGCTACTGATTGCACTGTTACGCGACCTTTCAAATCAATTGAAAACTCCTCTGAAGGTTTTGCAAAAAGATTTCCGTCAATCATACATGTCATACCTTATATGGAGGTGTTTGATATTACCGCGAGTGAAACCACTTCCATATTAGGTTTGACATGTATGATTGACGGAAATCTTTTGAAAAATCCTCAGAGGAGTTTTGATTTAAAATGTCATGAAACAACTTGTGAAATCGGTGGAAAGCGGAAGTATTACAAAATGCCGGGGCGGGGGTAACATGTTAATTATATATGGACTAGCATCCCAGTAGTGCGCAGGATCAGGTGACTCGGCCATGTACTAAGAATGCCCCAGGAACGCATACCACGTAAAGCCCTAAGATGGACACCACCAAGAAAAAGAAAGCCAGGGAGGCCAAAAACAACATGGCGGAGAACTGTGGAAACTGAGCTGAGAGAGATGGGTCTTACATGGGGTGAAACTCGGAAGTGGCGAAAGACCGGGATAGATGGCGTAAGCTAGTTGCGGCCTTATGCCTCACTGGGGGCGAAGAGAATAAATGAATGATCCCAGAGATAGTTACTAGTAGCTTTACTAGTCCGTTCATGCTATATGGAAACTGGAGTTAGCTACTGAGCCACTAGGCTCATTGACTACGAAGTAACGAGGCGAGGTTTACACATGAAAAGTTGACGTCAATATACTTGTGTTTAAATTTCGCGCGAAAATTCAGCCAACCGGATTGCTGGTAAAAGCTATTTGAAACGAAAAATGGCAGCCACACAGTTCAACCATGGTGTGCCCGCGTTACTTACCGCTGAGAAGCTCTTTTTGCCGCCATGAACTCCCTCCACGAATGAATTATACATTGTTTCCTTGAAAGCATACGAAGTTGGATCTCGATGAGAATAGCTGACGATGCACAGGCAGCCCACGAAAAATACGTACAGCGCGACTTCCTTGATTATTGCGTTCATTTTCATTTCTTTAAACCTGGAAAATAAGAATACAAACGTGTTGTTAAGAAACAGACGGTCGACTTGAGCAACGAAAAGACAAATATAGGAGTTTGATAGATTGTTAGCATCTCCTTAGCCTGCGAATACAACCGACTTTCTCGCGGGACGCTGCAAGCGGCGCGCGATTTTAGTCGGCTGTATTCGCAGGCTAGCATCTCTTCTGTTTTCTTAACATTACACGCTTCCGTAACTAGCTTGGACGAACGTATGTCAAAGGAGAGGAACTGTAAAAGCAGTCTAATACAGTGGAAGCTATCTGAGCGGACACTCTCGTAAGCGGACAGCTCAAGGTACGGCCACCTTGACAAAATCCCGTTTGAACTCTAGCTCATGATAAACACGATCTGTATTCCCGTCAGCGGCCAGCTCCCCTGAGTTGCGGACACTTTTTCTGCTTACCGAGGGTGTCCGGCCGCTTAAGGGAGCTTCCGCTGTACTTCCTAATGATGCTTTGTGCATAGAACATTAATTATAGCTCGTGGTTTATAGATCATGATCATAACTGAAATGACTAGTAACTATACCTAAGTTGTCTAGCCTTTTCCAGTTTGGTCTTGTCAGGAGGTTGTAGACGAATAAGTGTCTTTGGTTTCATCCTTTTGTCGTTTGTTTCTGAAAAAGAGAGTACAGATGTGTTTAACCCTTTCACTCCCAAGAGTGTTAAGTTCAAAACTGAGGAAAACATCTTGAATTTCATTTTGCAAAATTGTCAAATACAAACAGTACCACTTGAAAGTACTGCCCAATAGCTTTCATTTGAATGGTCACACACTAGGGTTTCATCCACAGACCTAAAAGTTAGAGCCACCTTACCTTGTACAGCATGATAAACAGTACCACATGGAAGTACTGCTCAATAGCTTTCATTTGAATGGTCACACACTAGGGTTTCATCCAGACTCAAAAGGTATAACCACATTTATTGAACATGGTTTGACTATGGAAGTGAAAGGGTTAAGGTACCGGTATAAAACTAAAGGTGTCGTTTCAGATTTAAACACTCCAAGGGGTACCAAGCCACGAGTTTTAACCCGTAAAAGGTACGGCAATCACCCCCCGTCACTTTTGTATAGGAGTCCCCTGAGGGGTGGGGGTGACTGAGGAGGAGGTGTAGCATGTAGTACCACTGACCTCTTGGACCGTCATGTAACCAATCCTCGTCCTCCATCTTTTTCTTGTCGCCGTCATCTTCTTCTTCCTCTTCGGCCGGTTTCTTGATGATGATGGCGATTATCAATGCGATACGAGGATTTTGATTGGTTGACTGACGAGCACGTCTTGAAAGAACGTTATCAACATGGAGGAAATCCACTGAGCCGATTTCTCTTTACCAAACTGCAAGCCGTACAAGACACAAAGAACGACGTTGAAAAACAAGTCAGGAAGCAGATGACCCAACCGATGTACAGAAACCAATATGGCAGCAACTTCTTCTTCTTCTTCTTTTTCTTTTTCTTCTTCTTCTCCATTTCTTCCTTTCGTTCTTGCTTGGAAATCCTGAAACTTATATCCTCCGATTCGACGCTTAAACCCAGCGCGATTTCATCGTTTTCCGCCAGGTTTGTCTTGGAACTGAAGTCCAAGAACTGCTCTTCTTGTTTAGGACCGGTGTGTAGGATTTCAATGAAGTCATTCTTGTTGGTTTTGCTGAAGTCGAAGAAACAGAAGAACAATTCTTGGAAGCACCAACAGGTACGTTTACCGCGCCTCTCTCTGAGCTCCTCTTTCGTTGGTTTCGATTCAACGCTGCGAAAGATTCCAACGATTAAGACGTTGACTGGAATGACGATTAAACTGCTCATGATCCCGATGCCAATCTGCGCGGGACTGAACGCTAGCGGACCGAGCTGAAGCGTAGAGGCAGGATCGCTCTCTCCCCCGACCTGGTAAAACATGGCGTTTGTGATCATTGAACAGTACAGCAGTGTTAAGCAACAGGTTATGCGCTGAAGTCGCGTAAAACGGCTCCGCGCAGGTCGGATGAACACGGAGAACCAGAGGTGACCATCAGCCAGGTTCTTTTGAGTGGTGGAGTAAAACAGATGATTGAAGCTTGTCATCTCCTCGTGACCTGCCACAGGAATCAGCCTATCGACTGTACCGTCACCTTCTTCCACTGCCAGCCAAGCCTCGCAGATGAACAGGAATTTCTTGTCGTTGTTGAGATCATGAACGAGAACGCGACTAACGTACCATGATGGCGCGCGACCTGCCATGGAAGAGATAAAGAGAACGATTTAATTAACGACAACCAGAAATTACGCCAGTTTCGGAAAGCGATACAAACATGGCGCGAAATATGAAAAGCCGATTTGCATAGCATTATAATTAGTTCCATAGGCATTCTGTCTCAGGCAAACGCGACGCTATGTAAGAGAGAGGTCCTAGAAACGCATAAGTCGGACTGAGAGAAGTGGCGATTCGTTTTGCTTTTGCATCTGATTGGTTGAGTAGGCGGCGCGAGTATTTTTCATTTTTAAACCAATCATAGAGCGTAGTGAAGCTAACCAAATCAATTCCGGATTACTTTCGACAATCAATTGTAAAACGGGGCAAAGTCTTCACGAGCCTAGTGGCCCACGACTGCCGGCGCTTATCCCGGTTTCTGTAGCATGAAGCAACTAGGAGTATTGCTACTCCCCCTGGATAGACCAGTCCATCGCAGGTTACCCCCAGCATTTTGTCGCCGGTATTTGTACTCCTGGATGGAGAGAGTCACTGTGAGAGTAAAGTGTCTTGCCCAAGAACACAACACAATGACCCAGTTCAGCGCTCGAACCCGGACCGCTCGATCCGGAGTCCAACGCGCTAATCATTATGCCACCGCGTCTCCCATCAATTGAAAACTGCTCTATTACCAACGCAAATATTCACTGAAGCTAAGCTTGCCTGCATTATTGTGCCAGAGATGTAAATAGTTCAGTTCTCCAAAGCTTTCCGGAAACGTCGCCAAAAAACACGTCGGCGCCACGTCGCTGGAACGTCTTCCGTTTGGAATCCTTCAGCAAGCGCGGTTCACTTTCACCTTCATCCCCCGACAGAATGAAGCTGACTTCAGCAGTGGTTGCTGCTCGTTTCCCGTACCCTGTATACACAGTTATTTCGTAATGGTGCTGATCATAGGGCTCGTTATCTTCAAGGGGAGTTACTCCAGCCTGGAATATAACGATATAAGATTTTAGAAAAGAAGATGGTTTGGAATCGATTTTTACCGCTTTTTAGGGAGGACTTAACCTAAATTTCAAGGAAATTTTAAGAGGTTTAAAGAAGGGATAGAAGAAAGAAAATGATTTTTGGAACATCAACAGACAGTTGATACCCACGCGGGTGCTCTTGCGTGATTAGGGACTGTGCAATAATTATCAGGAGGGGGGGGGTTGGAAAATGGGCTTCATGTAGCCAAATATTAGGTAATACCCCCCCTCCTAAAGGAGTGAATTTAGTTATTGCCCCCCCTCTAATCAGTCAGAAATTATGTACGACCCCCCCCCCCCCCCCCCCCCCCTCACAGTATACACACCACCTTTATACAAGTACGCTGCTACATTTTCTCTACACGCACTAGTGTGGATTAAAATCTTATAACAGAAAGAAGAGCTCCTACTGCATGTTTAATTGTTGGACATCCGCGTCTGGAACAAACATCACCTCCGTAGCAATGTTCAACAGAACCATAGCAGAAGGAAAAAGGGCATGTGTATTATTTTCAGGTCCGGTGAAGGCTTCCTCGGCCCGAAGGGCCGGAAAATTTTTCGGCCCCCACCTTATAAATAGGTATGGATTCGCCAATGTAATATGCACTTTAAATAAAATGTTAAGCCCCCCCTCTTGAGTGACTTATTTTACCTAGAGCCCCCCCCTCTCCTTGCTTTGATTTTACTTTATGCCCCCCCCTCTGGTTTTCCAACCCCCCCCCCTCCTGGTAATTATTGCACAGTCCCTTATCAACTGTCTGTTGGTGTCAATCTACTAATTTTTAACTTCAAATTCTAATTTTAAAACTACATCAAATCTTCAATATTTCTTATTTCCCTAAATTTTACAACTCCTTTGAGAAAAACTATTTCCTCCCAAATATACCCAAAAATCACCCAAAAATTTACAAAACACCCCATAACATAGATTCATGGGATGAGCATAGAGTTTTTGGATTGCTTGAAACGTGAACGAGATATTTCCATTTAACCCATGTCAAGTCGCGGAAAATGGCATTTAGGTTAAGTCCCGCCTTAATATTGAAAAATATTACACAATGCTGGGCCTCCTTTACTCCCGAGTCCCCACCCCCCCCCCCCACCCCCACCCTCCCCCCCCCCCCCCCCTCCCAACCCCCAACCCCACCCCTTTATGGGATTGTTTAATTCCCTGCATTGGAAGGGGCAAACCTGCTTCAGTCTGTTGGTACCTCATGCAATTATTATAAACTTTTCATACCCGTTGAATATCCTTTTTGTCTTCCCTTCGCGCATAAATAGCCAGTATCATATAGACACCAAATATACCCAGCACCGCGGCAAGAGCGATTGGATTTTCTGCCAGATTGGCATTGAATACTTTGTTGAAATCGATCGGATTTGGTGCCACGAACATGCTACCTGTAAGAAAATCAATCAATCAATCAATCAATCAATCAATCAATCAGTCAGTCAGTCAGTCAGTCAATCAATCAATCAATCAATCAATCAATCAGTCAGTCAGTCAATCAATCAATCAATCAATCAGTCAGTCAGTCAATCAATCAATCAATCAGTCAATCAATCAGCCAGTCAATCAATCAATAAGCCAGTCGACAGTCATTCAATCAGCCAGTCAGTCAGTCAGTCAGTCAGTCAATCAATCAATCAATCAATCAGTCAATCAGTCAGTCAATCAGCCAGTCAGTCAGTCAGTCAGTCAGTCAGTGTATAAGTTAATTGGTATGCGTAAAGTTTCCAAAAGAACGACGATCCGCGTTACATTGCTGAGCTCTCTAATTGGTTAAAAAATAACTCATGCAACGTTGGCTATGCACGTTTTCCCGCGCGCCTGGCACTTGTTTCATGTTTTCCCGCGCTTAGCGCTTAGCGCATATAGCACCCATGTTTTCCCGCGCTTAGCAGTGGTTGTATGTTTTCCCGCGCTTGATACGGGCTGTATGTTTTTGCTTCGTGTTCTGATTGGTTCGTTTCCATTATTTACTTTAGTTGTGATTGGTCAGATCAGTGATGACTTTGCTATTAGTTATACAACAGTCATTAGCTCGTAAACAGCTCTATGCTTATGTTCTTTTCACTGGTACACAAAATGAACACTTACTTGCAATGGACACTTTGTTCACGCTTCTTTTGAATCTTTTCCGTACTCTGACAACCTTTTTAACAGGTTGTACGTTCCCTGCAGATGCAGCAGCAGCAGATGCAGCAGCAGTAGTAGGCGCTGCAGTTGTCGTTTCAGGCTCCTCGACTTCTTCTTCGACTTCGACTTCTTCTTCTTCGTCATCCCCGGGTGTACATAAACAGTGCGTGCTGTTAGCGATGGTTTTTGGTCCAACCTGGCAGTGTTATAACAAAATAACCAAATACCTATGTCAGTAAACAAACATTCTGAGAACTTGACAGTTTTCCTGTTTTTAGCTCTAATAATAACTCCTTGTTTGTGGCAACAATAACATATTTGTATATGTCACTGGGTTGCCGGGACACGCGGTGGCCGAAAGGTTAGCGCGTTGGACTCCAGATCGAGCGGTCCGAGTTCGAAGGCTGGCCGCGGGATCATTGTGTTATGTTCGTGGGCAAGACACTTTACTCTCACAGTGCCTCTCTCCACCCAGGAGTATAAATGGGTACCGGCGAATTATCAGGAAAACCCGACACAGGCTGGCGCTTATAAACTCTGGTTCTGCAGCATGAAGAGGCCAGGATTTTGACAGGTAAGTTCAATACTACCATTTATATTCTAAGGTAGAGGGAGGCTGACAACGAGAGTAATCCAGAACTCAACATCAAAACTCTCTTCATTGCATCTTTATAGAAAGATGCCGAGAGTGTAGTCGTGTCAAGAACGCAACGTAAGTTATGATCACTAACAATTAAATAAGCGTCAGCTGTCATGTATGATGAATGCGTGTGTCCTGATGATGTAATATTTTACTCGTGATGCATGATGGGAATAAAGGACCACGTTGAGACAACATGGCGCCGTGTAGTAAGTGTAGTAAGTTCATTACATGGTGTCAGAAGGGGAGATGTCATGTATGACGTATGCGTGTGTCCTGATGATGTAATCTTTTACATAAGAATATAATTTCCATAAAAATATGATTTAAAATATAAAAATAACAATATAATTTAAAATATAATTTAAAATATAATTTCCATACCTTGCAGCCTTTTGATGTCCAAGTATTTTTGTCCTCGTTAAACATTTTGCACGAAGGCAGGTAGATTCGTAATCCGTAGCTAGTGTTCACTTTACCCAGGTCGTCCTTGTTTATGGCTTTCACGCCCAATAAAACTGCTTGATAGTCACATTCGCTAGTAATGCCGCCATGTCCGTACCATTCCCGCTTCCATTCTGTCCATTGAGCAGCAGTGGGTTGATAAGCACATGCGGGACTATGTACGTGAATGGGTGTGGTCGTTTCTTCATTTTCTTTGCCTCCGTCTGACTCGGGAATGTATGCGCGAAATCGTAGTGTCTCGCGGTGGGTTTTTTATCATATCTCACCGCTACCATGAACTTTATGTTTGGATGAAAGAACTTCATTTCAATAGCTATGGCTGCCTCGATGCTTGAGCGATTGAATTTATGCACGCGCATGGGAGGATCGTCGTCTAAGAAGTGGTTAAGCTCCATGGGTTTCACTGGGTTTATTTTGAGATTCCTGGGAACAAACATTTCTAGTTCCTGGCCCGATAGGTCCAGTGGTTTGCCGTTACCATCTGTGAGTGATAAACCCACTGTCTTGGAATTTAGATCACTTGAGCTGTTGTCCCAAGCAAAGGGATTCTTATCCATGGCTGATAGCTAAGCACAGAGAAAGAGAGTGGATCGTAGTTACAAGAAGGATATTATCGTAGACATTATTTAAGTACATGGAAACTTCAGGAATAATACCACAATATTGTAAAATTAAATGAAATAATCTTCAAGACTTCACTTTACGTCGAAAAAGCCATTTCCGAGTTGGTTTTTTCCTAAATTCAATCTGATACACAAGCAAGTAAAATTATTTAGTCATTTGGAAGTGAAACGAAGCTAAGAAATATAGTCTGAAGTGTCAGCCGTCTCCTCGCCCCAACCTCCCCCCCCCCCCTCCCCCTCCGAGTGGGGATTGGGGCGAGGCTAATTAAGACCAGGTATCCAACCTCTGAACGGTTATAACTTCCTTTGTTTTAACTTGATGAATGACTGAGAATATTTTTTCCTACTGACCGTTGAACCAATGGCACTAGTAGCTCCGTCTTCCACGGACGCGTTAGCTCCTCCAAACATCGCCATGGGATTGGGTAGTCTAACTCCTCCCATCCCCTCCCCCTCCTCGGCATCTTCGTCATCATCCGCTCCACCGATGTTGTCCATAGTCTTGCGCCCGACAGACATGTCCAAATTTGGTGATTTGATGGATTTGGGTTTGTCCCCAGCCGCTAGCTGTTTTAGAAGGGCACCGCTGACCTTGTCCACCACACCGAGGGCGTTTTTGGTGTTGTTACGACTTTTGCTCTGTAAAACGAAAGTTAAAAGAGAACATAATTTTATTAGGGCTACGCTTACACCAAAATCAAGGTAACGACCTCTAAGCTCTTAGTTCCTCAAAAGAAAGCTGTACAGTCAACTCTCTCAAAGCGGACACCATTGTAAGGCGGACACCTCTCTAAGGCGCACATGGTTGGCTTGGCTTGTCCCAGCCGAATTTCACTTGTTTTTCTGTAACTTAACTCTCTTTAAGGCGGACACCTCCAAAGGGTGGACAGCTGGAGCAGGTCACGAGGGTGTCCGTCTTAGAAAGAGTTCACTGTAGTACATAAAATATAGTGGTAGTGGTGGTGGGAGGGGGGCAGTGATCGATTTCTGAACTTCCCTCTTCCCGTACATTTTACTCCCAGGAACGAGATTGGTTTCCCGCCCCTTTCTTAGTGGCTCACGCCTCTGTGCTTTTTCTATAGCAAAATTTTACGCAATGTTGCCAAATCTTTTCCTATTTCGTACGGTTCCCGCCCGCTAGGATATCCTGCTTCGCGCCTTTTCTTTCCCCCCTCCCGAAGACTTCCCACCCCATTTCTCCCGGGTACCCCCCCCCCCCCCCCCCCCCCACCTTCCCCACGCCCCACAATATAAATATCAAAACTACTCACCGGATCTCCCGCGGAAGTTCCATTCGCAGCTTTTTGATATGCAGTCAATTGAAGCTCCTACGACATTACCAATAGCAGAACCCAGGCTCTTCGCTACATTCTCCACGTCACGTGCGCTATCACTACTGGACAGGAAGTCACCCATCTCACCCAACGCGTTTCACTGTAGCATTCTGTCGAAAAACACGTACAAACGTGTCAGCGAATACATGTGAACAGGCCAGACCACAACACCGGGGACTACTATTACTAGTACTTAAACGTCGATCTCTTACTAATTTAGCATGGCGAAATGAAGGAGACAACGTGATCCTGGTTGGTGGTCCCGCCGGGATTCAAACCCACGACCTCCCGCTCTGCAGTCTGCAGCTAACCAGAACGTATCAAAACATACAAAACCGATGTTGATTTAACATTTTTACCTGAGCATCGTCGTCGATTTCACCAGTTGCCTGTGTCAGTGAGTTAAGGGCTTCTCCTTTCATCGCAAACACCGTCAAAATCTTTAACAGGAAGCTGACTTAACTGTCCTGCTACTTTGCCGCGAAACTGAAAACAAATAAACACAGTTCAAATTAAAGTGCGCATTGAGTGGCTGGCTGGTGAACGTTGCTAGGTGATTAGCTACATAAGCTGACGGTTTTTCAGTCAAGTCAAGAGAGGATGATCTAAGAGAAGCATTCGCAATACATGGGTTTCTTCCAATGATAACTTTGAAATCTATTTTTAACTTCAGTCCAAAGCTGAGCTTTTTCAAGAGCGCTACCTGATTGGTCATTTCGAGTAACGTGATCTCCGTGCCTCGATCAAAAGGAAATAAAAATATCTTCTATATAGCATGGCGCGAAACTACTGATCATCACCTCCGGCCAAACGAGAGAAAACTCTCGACCACTCTCAAGAGTGGTTAAGAGTGATGACAGCGTATGCGAGTCGATGAGAGCCGCTGATATCGCATGAGAGCGGCCAACGAGAGTGAGAGTTTGGTTTGGCCCGGGTTTTGACCATACTCTCTTGGTCTACTGAATAGGCCTTATGTATGATAGCTGCCATGATGGTTTTCGTCTCATAATGGAATTCAGCCATGCGGTCTGCCAGGAGGGTAAACCGATTAGACGGCCAAAGCTTTCATAACGGATAAACATCCGTTTCTGTCACTTCATGCATGGTACTCACCGCGGCTCTTTCCGCCGCTGCCGCGCCGTCATCGTCTCCTCCCTTTCCCGCCTTGGCGTTCAACACAGAACTGGCTGCGCCCGCGAGCTGAACCGCTTTCTGATCACCTCCCTCTTCACCGGCGGAACTCTGCATGTCTCCGAACACTTGACCGTAATCAACATTGGCTGGTTCTAGAACCTGGTAGAACATAACATCGGATTTAATTTAGCTTAGTCGGGTTGGCTTGCGCCGCGTGCCTTCTTAAAGTTACACAAGGAGTCTCTCAAATAATCGAGTTGCTTTCGTGTTGAAATCAGTACCTGTCTTATAGTGTCAACGTCTGAAAATACCCCCTTCCCCCTTCCCCCCTCCCCCCTCCCCCTGAAAATAAGCCACCGAAATATCAAACTCTGAAAGCCCTCCAATAATATTAGATCTAGAGATATCATTTATTCTAATTAAATGCCCCCTACTGTAGACCTGGTTTTGCTTTTTTTATCTTTACAGTATATTCAGAGAGTTTTGATCAGTTCATTTGACGAGTGTAGAACTTGTTTTGTGTTTTTATATCGTCATGTTTAGAGAGTTTAACCGGGATGCGGTATTGTTATATGTACCTAGAATTCTTCAGACGCAAATCCCTTTCTTTAAGTTTGTTTCCTTCTTCCTTCCCAGCGTCCCCCGCGCGCTTGCTTTTTTCTTTCTCCAGGCTCCCGCCGTTTTACATTCCTCCTCTCGTCTCCCCAATCTTCCCTATCCCCGAAATCCCAGAAGCCTCTGCAGAGGAGACTCAGGAGAGAGATCCCAACCGCTGTTGAAATGCAAAGCAACTACCAATAATAAGCCCCCCCCCCCCCCCCCCAATAATACCCTATCCCCTACTCTCCTCCCATAATAAGCCCAGGTATTATTTTTGTAATTTAATGGTAGCTGATAACTATAGGCATTATATTTGTAGTACAGTTGAAATTCCGTGGCAAGCAAAACTCATCTTTATCATGCCGTGGTGTAATTCTGACTCACCCTGACAGTAAACTGGGTCTCGGCGCTTAAAAGATAAGCGTCCATAACTTTCACTCTCACTTCTATCGTATAGTTGTTCTCCACCTTGCCAAGGGGAAATACCGCTGACATCGTCTGACTCAGGCCCCGCAGACAATGGAATGATTTCTTCGCCATTTTTTTAGCTCTGGAAAATAGCAAAGACGGACAATTTTTAAAATGTGTTATGCTGTCAAGATCAATGAGCACTTCTATTTGCTCCGAACGTTGGACGCTTCGCATGCTCATTACTCAGGCTCGCACTCTTTTATAGAATAACCTCTCCCCCAGACCCCTGTCATACGTTCCCTTCTCTAATAACCCCCTCCCCCAGACCCCTGTTCATACGTTCCCTTCTCTAATACCCCCCTCCCCCAGACCCTGTCATACGTTTCCCTTCTCTAATACCCCCTCCCCCAGACCCCTGTCATACGTTCCCTTCTCTAATACCCCCTCCCCCAGACCCCTGTTATACGTTCCCTTCTCTAATACCCCCTCCCCCATACCCCTGTTATACGTTCCCTTCTCTAATAACCCCCTCCCCCAGACCCCTGTTATACGTTTCCCTTCTCTAATACCCCCTCCCCAGACCCCTGTCATACGTTCCCTTCTCTAATACCCCCTCCCCCAGACCCCTGTTATACGTTCCCTTCTCTAATAACCCTCTCTCCCCAGACCCCTGTTATACTTTTCTTTTCTCATAATAACCCCCTCCCCCAGACCCCTGTTATACGTTCCCTTCTCTAATAACCCCCTCCCCAGACCCCTGTTATACGTTCCCTTCTCTAATAACCCCCTCCCCCAGACCCCTGTTATACGTTCCCTTCTCTAATAACCCCCTCCCCAGACCCCTGTTATACGTTCCCTTCTCTAATAACCCCCTCCCCCAGACCCCTGTTATACTTTCTTTTCTCTAATAACCCCCTCCCCCAGACCCCTGTTTATACGTTCCCTTCTCTAATAACCCCTCCCCAGACCCCTGTTATACGTTCCCTTCTCTAATAACCCCCTCCCCCGGACCCTGTTATACTTTCTTTTCTCTAATAACCCCCTCCCCAGACCCCTGTTATACGTTTCCCTTCTCTAATAACCCCCTCCCCAGACCCCTGTTATACGTTCCCTTCTCTAATAACCCCCTCCCCCAGACCCCTGTTATACGTCCCTTCTCTATAACCCCCTCCCCCAGACCCCTGTTATACGTTCCCTTCTCTAATAACCCCCTACCCCCAGACCCCTGTTATACGTTCCCTTCTCTAAGAACCCCTCCCCCAGACCCCTGTTATACGTTCCCTTCTCTAATACCCCTCCCCAGACCCTGTTATACGTTCCTTCTCTAATACCCTCCCCAGACCCCCTGTTATACGTTCCCTTCTCTAATAACCCCCTCCCCCAGACCCTGTTATACGTTCCCTTCTCTAATAACCCCCTCAAAATTTCTTGAAAAACAAAAAAGAACATTTACGATCTAAAATGCGTTAAAACTGTTGATTAACATTACCTATCAAATATGACAGAGGTACATCTGGATCTTGCCAGCCCTCACATTTGACTTTGAACTGCGTTTCCAAAGCGAAGCCTTGAGAAACAGGCACGTCGCACTTACCCCCTGACGGGGCAATGTTCATTATCATTTCCTCGATCACATAACCCCCTGGGTACCCCCCTGGTCTCCAGGCATTTAGCTGTAGTCTGTACACCCTTCCGGAATCAGATATCCAGCTTCAATGACCAGCTGGACGCTTTCTAATCCGGTGGCTTGTGTGTAATCAGCCCAGTCTGTTTTATCTTCCCAAGCGCTGTCGTCATTTTTGTCAGCCCCTTCTAGCAAGGAAAGCTTCCATTGGTATCCCAGGCGGTCACTAAAACTACAATCGACGCATCGGCTTTCCATGATAAGCCTTTGAAAGGGATTTTTCTTTTCAAGTACGTTGAACACATTCCTGGTGAGAAAAGCAATGGAATTCTTTTACAATTTTACCTAAGGAGGTCGAGTGGCTAGGTCCTGGGCTCAAACCCTCAATTCCAGTTCCGAGTTCAACTCGTCGACCCCATTTTATAAACAACCAGCACACTTAGCCTTCTGTGTTTGAAATACTTGTTTCCTCTGTGCATGAGTGACGTGCTTGCAAACTAGCTTTGAGCTACGTACATGTCCACTAAAAAGTACTTATAATAATTTATTTTTCCCTTTCGTATATATCTCTTTTTAGCTAAACCATTTACACATGCAGTCGGTTGTTTTCCAGAACGGTAAAGTTTCCAAGTGATAAACGTTTGCATTGCGTGTGAAACGCGTTCAAAAAGTCATGTGTCATGCTCTAAACCAATCAAACAGAAATTATGTTCCATTAGCCAATCAGATTCAAGCATTATGATTAAGCATACAACTGACGTACGATTATTGCCGCGTTTTCTAGTTTGTTCTGTCTATGGCCAGCTGAGAAGATCCTATCTATCTGATATAGTTAGTGCGAATATACGTAGTTTTAAGCTTCTCTCCAATTCCAGCGTGGATCTGCCATGCATTTATAATTACGTGAATTGAAATCTACGGCCCGGTCGTAGGGTGGCTATCCCCGGATAAGTCACTATCCAGTGGATAAGTGTTAACTGAACTGACCAACTACGCTATCCACTGGATAATGCCCAAGTTTATCCGGTGGATAGCATTATCCATCCTTTGAACAACAAGGCCTGATCGCTACTGCCGATTTGTTTTGTAACCAGCAGTCCATATCTACTGTAAGTCGCATCCGAGAACTAGAAAATCCGCTTGAAATTCAAACAACAACAACAACAACAAATACACTAAACTTACTCTATCACCATGGTCGGCGGCTGTCCTTTTAGAACTTCAATACTTTGATCATACTGAGCCTTGCGAGTTTCCTTGGTCACTATAACTCTAAAATCGTAAAACGCATTATGGTAGAAATCAACAGTGGAATTA
>MU826829.1:1875722-1888746 GCA_029204205.1 Desmophyllum pertusum | reverse complement strand
ATTTTACATGGTTTTCTGAATCAAAACAGAAATGACAATTGCATGAACAAAGTAGCAAAAATAAACTCTTAGATTTATTCTGATCTCGGAGTAGTGTGCATGCGCAAATTTGACACCCGCTTTCCAGTTAGGACTGTGAGATGAATGTCTGAATTAGCTTTGAATAAATATTTGATGAAGTTTATCGCATTTGTGTTTGATTTGATTGTAGCCGAAACTTTTCCTACACGATTGGCACATGTCAAGGTCAGGGGAAATTCGGGGAATTTAGTATTCTAATTTTCTTGTCAAATTCAGGGGAAACTGAGTATCTGGTCAGGGAAATTCTAAATTTCTTGTCAAATTCAGGGGAAAAGTCGGGGAATTTCATTTAATTAAGGCTGCAGCAGGTTTTAATAAAGAGTGTAGTTGGACCGTGTGATCAATAAAAAAATGTTTTCTGCATCAGCCAAACGGATTTTTAAAATTAGTAACAAGGCAGGGAAAATTCCGAGATTCGGTGCTTAATTTTGTTTTCTCCATGGGTAACAACTATATGTCCCGAAAATTTATCCTCGGAGAGAACCAAAAAAGGGTTGATGTCCAAATGGAGGGTCACCAGCGCACATCGCGAAAATATTTCCCGCGCAAAATTTTCTCGTACCCAGAGCCCAACCACTTAAATTTAATTATCAGTTGTCCTCTCTGCTATCTTTACTTAAACAGTTCTGAAGCTCACAAACTGTTTAAGTTAATAAGACACTAATAAGAGTAGAGCTTGCGCACACAGTCACCATAGCAACTGTCAAGATGGTCGGCAGGAACAAAGAGTTTTCACGGCGTTCCAGGCCCGTAGACAGGATTTTGAATGGGGGGGGGGGGGGGGGGGGTGCGTTAGAGTGGGAAACTTGTATTCGTACGAGCGCCGAAGGCGCGAGTTCCTGGGGGGGGTCCGGGGGCATGCCTCCCCGGGAAATGTTGAAATATTAGGTTGTCTGAGACTGCATTTCGTGCGTTTTGAAGGCAGTATGATATGAAACCAGGCAGCCAAAAGCGAACGTAAAAACATGAATATTTCTGGAACTGTTCAGTTAAAGAAAATACCGATGAAAGAATACTAAAAAATACATAATGCGGACCTTCGATTAAAGACATTTTTAAGCCAAAGGAGTGAATATTTGGATGAAGAAAATGACTCGCTTGATGTTGTCTGTTGATGGACGATATGTAAACACGTTCAAAGCTGCGATTGTTTGAATTCAGGATTTTCATTCACCCCCCCCCCCCCCCACCCCCCCCCCCCCCCCCCCCCCCCCCCCCCCCCCCCCCCTCCCTACGGGCCTGGCGTTCTCTACTCCAATGTATTGCACAAGGTTTGGAATCGAAATATTGTTATTTGCGCAATTAAAATTTTCAAGAGGCTGTGAAAAATAAATTTAAAACGACGCAAAAAGGTAAATTTTCTTTCACACAATTATGTGGGTGTTAACTGTATCTCGCTTAGTTTTGGAAACCGACCTCATAATTGTTTTTATTCCGTTTCGCGAATTACGTCATTTGACAACTGCACATGATAATTACTGACGCAAAAACGAAATTATATTATTTTGCCTGAGAAGGTTATATAATGAGGGTAGTAAAAATATGAAATGACCATTTATTTTCTCGTGAAACGTGATTTGGGTAATACCCGTGAGCCGTGATCTTCCACAATAATTTTCCGTAAAATGAGAATGGAGCACTAATTCGCGGAAAGTGTGATTTTTTTTTGATGTCTTTTATAATTTTGCAAGAGACTGATCCGTGCATGTGTTGACCTGATGGGCCCCATTCTCGTCCCCAGAGCTCTCAATCCTATCAGTAAGCATTCAGTTTGCTTTCCCCTGTGTTGCTTTGCTTGTCATGACGAAATTGAGCGGGAAGCTCAGTGCTGGCGTGACGAACGGCGTAGAACTAACGAAGAGTGGACGAACATCATAGAAGGCTCGAGAAGACACTGCTTTGGATGTAGCGGAATTGTAAACACAATTACTCTCTATCACTCCTTTTCGTTTTAAGCGTGAAATGGTCATTTTATTTTCCGTGAAATGTGAATTCAGCGTTTTATTTTACGTGAAATGTGATCTAGACGCCCCTTTATCACCGTCTTATATAATTAAATTAATTGTACTTGTGAAGAAAATGCTTCCATGAGCCGAAGTGATGTTCTGACACCTGCAGCGCTGATGAAAGTACATCTTTAAATATTGAAAATTTTATATTTGTGTCTCTATATTTTAAATTAAGTAATTGTTAATTTGCACGTTCTAGTGTTAATTAAGTGGGGTTAAATCTTTTATAAAAATTGAAAGAAGGGAAATGTGTGTCATTCTCCACAGCACTCCTGATTAAATTTACACAAATAAAACACGTTAAAAATTGAGTACCACATTAATTTAAATTGCCTTTGTTTTATTTTCTAAGATCGGCACCAATTCTGTTTATTGCAATGTTAAGCGGAGAGCAATTGATCGAGCTAATTAGCTTAATGTCCAAACCTTATTGGCTAGTTATATTGGGTAGTGATAGTGATTATGTTTTATGTTAGTTCTTTGGCAATGGCTCATTAAAAATGAACGAATGTTTGTCTTCACTTCGCCAATGAAAAACGAGTGGTTTACCTGATTCCACCGAATGTGAAATTATTTGCTGATTATAGCTCAAAGTTGTAGGCGGTTGAGTAGTTCGCAAGTATTTGCTCTTCCCCGTATTACTTCATTTTAAGACAAGGCACTCTCGCTGCCGCAAAATAACGCAAATATGAATTATAATCTACCTAGGAGGTTTCATTTCTTTTAGCATTTTTCACAGTAAGTGATAAAATTTCGTGTTTCCTTTAATTCCTTCCTCAGTTGAAATATTTTTCTTGTACTTATAATTCTATGTTACTGAGATCGTCTTCCGTTTTTTTTTTTAGGTTCGGGTATCGACCTTGAGAAAGCAAGTGCGTCCCAGAAGGTAAGGCATAGTTAAGCCATTTTTAATCATTTTCTCCAATTCCTTTTCTTGAAGAGAAAACAGGTATAGTATGATAAATGATCATTTCTAAAGTTGTCCAAACTATTTAAATGCAGGTGTGATATCCAATGCTAGATCTTTAATACCAAGGGGAAACATTAACCTTTAGTTAATTCTATCATTATATTTCTATTTTTTTTTCATCTTCTTCGGAAAATCGCCTTAATTCTAATTGATGTAACTGCTACAATTACTAACAAAGTGGTTTACTTTCAAAATTCAAAACCTACATGTGTTAGCTACGATTTTAGCTTGAAAAAATAAACGTCGTATTACTGTACGGAGTTAAGGATTTAATTTTACGGAAAATTAAATCTAAAGTTTCTAAAGCTGCCATTCAACTCAGCTGTGCAATATTTTATTATTTAAAGCAGACAAGAATTCGAAAAATTTGTTCTGTGCTTTCTAGAGGAAGAAAATTCTAGTAGACTTCAAAGCTTATGAAAAATTCAAGAGGCTTGGGTTGCTAACGGAAGAAATATTAAATAATTAACGCGAAAATAACTACTAGCCTATCTAGAGTCAGACGTGTTTAGGTGTATTTCTTGTGGTTTAGTTATTTATTTACCACATTTGGGTGTTTCGTGGTGTTGCGGAAGCAATTATGTTTTGATGTGGGTATTATTGAATGTGTTCTGAATCGTAGTCCTTATGCATGTTTAATTCATGTTACGTCAGACTAGTTAATTTCACCACCAAATTCGCTTTCGAAATATAAACTTGTAAATTTCATCAAATTCCCAAAGCATCAAAGATGAAAAGAATACCCACATGTAAACAGTATGCACGTGCCAGAGGTTGAGAAGAATTTCGTTTTAAACGAGTCTTGGCCGTGGTGAATTTTGAGCAACTGACGTTATCATGAAGCCGACGTCATTGGTAGCAAGAAATTGCCGGTCACACTTCTTGATAGCTCTTCTTGATAAGAACATTGTCGAAAGCTGTTAATTAGGCACCAACACTTAGAAATCAGTTGAACTTGAATGTCCATAGTAATGTCTGCGTTAATTAAACTACTTGCGCCAAAAAACGAGCTATAAACAACGAATCAAAATATTAAAACAATACAGTTTAGACTGTTTGGTTTCATTTTTAGCTGTACAAAATCGTTAATTGTTTTGATACACCAAAGTAAAAAAAAAATGTTATTTGATTTTCCTCTCGTTTCAGAGTATAAGGGGTGCTACGCCATAAATGAGGAGAACCGCTTGTTTATCTCAAGTCCGGGAGATTATAACATGCAAGATATCAGCCCTCTTCACTGCCTCAGACAGTGCGGCAGGAAATACCGATATGCTACCCTGCAAGAGGGAAATATCTGTCTGTGCGCAAACTCGCTCCCAGTCACGGCGGTGGATGATTCGGAATGTGGTATGACGTGCCCAGGCTCCAGCAGCTGGCCGAGCGAAGCACAGGCATCGCTTAGGTGAGTTTACAGCTTGATGTGTTTTAATTAAAGGGATGTGTTTTGACCGCCGCATAAGGTCACTGTTACCTTGGGTACCAAAAGTTTCCACTCGCGCGCGTGGCGGCGACCAACTCAACGCCATAGCCTTTGACCGGTTTGACGGGTTTTTGACCGGTTTCTTTGTTCTTTTAGATCTCTTGTTCTTTAAACAAACATTCTATAACTTGTGCAGTCTTTTACATCTTCAAGAACTGATCTCAGCTATATCCGTTTTACGCTTTGAGCCTCGGTTGCCCTTACAAAAGAATCGTAGTTTTCTACGCCAATTATGTGTCTAGTCGCAAAAATCCATCTATTAATAAAGATCAATTTTTTTCGTAAAACAACACATTAACAACGCCTTTTTCCTCTTTTTTTTTTAACTTACCCAGATGCGGCGGTCGACTAAGAAAACAGCGTCTATTCTGCATCCGAGAGGATACTGGGTCTGAGTCTCCTCAACAGAGGTCGTTTACCTGTTCTTGAGCAAGTTACAATATTCGGCAACATGATCAATGGATTAAACGTTACATTCTCGTTTACACTCGGCGATGGTTCGCAGACGTTAGAGCTTTCAAAAACAGCCTCAAGTTCACCATATATATGACCAGCCTGGATCGTATATTGTCTCTATGGAAGCAACCAATCCCATCACCGGCTCAATAGTCGTGTCACAGGTACGTAAGATTGTCGTAGGAGGCGCGGTGGCCTAGTGGTTAGCGCGTTGGACTCTGGATCGAGCGGTCCTGGTTCGAGCGCTGGCTGGGGTCATTGTGTTGTGTTCTTGGGCAAGAAACTTCAGTCATTTTACTGTTCTAAATACTCTCTAAAACGGACAACAGGCACTTTGAGGCTTTAACGTAGAAAAGCATGAATTGTTCGAATGCTGGATATACGTATTAGAGAGTAATTCTGTCACTGTTTCGTGGTATATTTATTTGCCATGAAGGTTAGTTCACACTTACTTCAAGTAACAACACATTAATAAACTTAGGAGAAAGTTATTTTCCTTTCAATTTTTCACACTGAATTCTCTGACGAAGACAACAGCAAAAAAAGAATGAACAAGGGATGTTTCGGTGTTTCGATTTGCCGATGTTGAGTTATGTTATGACTTAAGAGAAGCATTCCTACATGATTCATTTTTTGAAATCTATTTTTAACTTCAGTCATTTCAGTAAATATCGCTACCTGATTGGTCAGTTCGAGTAACGTGATGTCGGAGAAGGAAATAAAAATAACTTTCACAACATGACGCGAAACTATTAATAGATTTCAAAAAAGTATCATGGGGCACGGGGAATCCTTCTCTTAGATCATACTCTCTTGGTTTAAGGGCATGTATTTATCAGAATATCAGGCTAGATTTAAATCTAAAATACATAGCCAACTTGATTCATAAGAAATCAAAACAAGTCATCATTCACCTTTTGTTTAGTAAGTTTTATATTTGCATTTCTTTTTGACAGATGTATGACGTAGATGATCCCATGGGGCCCATAGAGCTGCACTGTCCACACGCAGTTCCTCTAGGATCCTGGGTAGAGTGTAATGGCTCACTGATTCGAGGATCGCGCGTCAATAACACTTTCTTCTTTGGTGACGGAAGTCACGAGTCCATATCATTGAGTAAGTAAACCTTCAACGACCAACGAGCGGCATTCATTCCAAAAGCGATCTAAAGGTGAAACAACAGCCCCTGCCGCGTGACCTTGTCGCGGTGACCTTGTCGCGTGACCTTGCCAATCATGAATATGGAAAGAGCGTGATGAAATTAGTAAGGTTGCCAATTTTGAGACAACCGATGACCAAGTGGAAGATTTTATGGCGGCTTGAATGTTTGAAAAAAAGTTGCTGAATGGTAAGCCTTGCCATCCAGGAACGTTTTTCCATTCACTGATCGTCTTAATTTTTCAGACTTCTCACACTTAAGCGTTGGTGGTTTAGCTGTTTCCCATCCCAGGGGAGTAGCAATTCTCATAGTCGGCTTCATGCTACTGAAACCTATAGTGAGCACCGGTACCATGACTCCTCCGATCCTCAGGATCATAGACTTTTCCTTTACCTTTTAGACTGCTTGCAGTCCGCCTTTTCTCTTAAGGACCGACGAGCGTTTATCCCTGTATGCGTGTAAATCCAAAATGGCGGTATGGACGAGAAGGGGTTGGGGCGTGTTCTCGCGCGCGCCGCACCCTCGTCTCGTCCCAATCCCTTCTAGTACCAAACCCTCGCCCCATGCTCTTTTTCGTGATCTTGAGAGAGAAACAGACTGCAAGCAGTCTAACCTTTTTACTTTATCCTTTATAATTGACAGTCTGTCACGGTTGGATGGTAGTTTTGGGCCTATTATCATTGGAAGGTGACTTAAGGCGGGTACACGTGAATTTCAATGAAATTTTAAGAGGTTTAAAGAAGGGATAGAAGGAAAAAAAAAATTCGAACACCAACAGACAGTTGATACCCACGAGGGTGCTCTCGCGTGGGTATCAACTGTCTGTCAATTGTCAATCTACTAATTTTTAACTTCAAATTCTAATTTTAAAACTACATCAAATCTCAATATTTCTTATTTCCCTAAATTTTACAACTCCTTTGAGAAAAACTCTTTCCTCCCAAATATACCCAAAAATCACCCAAAAATTTACAAAACACCCCATAACATAGATTAATGAGATGAACAGAGGGTTTTTGGATTGCTTGAAACGCGAACGAGATATTTCCATTAAACCCATGTTAAGTGGCGGAAAATGGCATTCATGTGTACCCCCGACTTAAATGCGGCACGTATAAAGCCACAGTATTTAACACGACTTTCTTTTTTCTTTATTAGGTTCTCGTTATTACAATGCCGGACCAAACATTCCTCGTGTCAACAACACATTAGTTTTGATCTCGTCGTGTGTTTCAAGGGACAATCGTATCACCAGCTTATGAGTTTTCCGTCATGACGGGAAAGTTACTGAATGGGAGTTTGAAGGAGCAAAGATTGGAAACGTCAAATTACAGGTGCGAGGGAATTTCCCCGGGGGGAGACATCACGCATTCCCTGGAAGGAGACGTAAGGCATTCCATGGGGGGGAGACTTCAGGCATTCTTGTGGGTAGACTTCCGGGAGGAGACTTCAGGCATTCCCTGGGGGGAGACTTCAGGCATTCTCGGAGGGGAGGCTTCAGGTATTCCATGGGGAAGACTTCAGGCATTTTTGTGGGTAGACTTCCGGGGGAGACTTCAGGCGTTCCCTGGGAGGAGACTTCAGGCATTCCCTGGGGAAGACTTCAGGTATTCTCTGGGGGGAGACTTCAGGTATTCCATGGGGGGAAGACTTCGAAAATTCCCGGGGGAGACTTCAGGTATTGCCTGGGGGAGGGGGGGGGGGGGGGAGAGACTTCGGGCATTGGTCATTGCAGGTTTAACAAAAAGATAAAAGATGTGTGGTCGAGTTAGATGCTAAAAGAAATGATGGGTCCAAAAATCTTATCTTTTTATATCTCTTTTTCAGATATTTTCGCCCACGCTGCTTCAATGGCGAACAGTATTGTCTATCCAATAAGTCTTGTGTGCCGGAGAGTGAGATTTGTCAGTCTACAAACAAGAAAAAATGCCAGCCGCTGGAAATTTTCTGCATTTTCAGACGGCGCTGCATAGCAAACACAACAGAGACTAGGAAAACATGTGTACCTCTCGCACCTTACCAAACAAACGCACCCAGGGCAGATTACGAGCTCGTATCGGAAAATCGAATCATGATCGGCACGCTGGGACATCATATCAAGAGCTTACCGGCAGAAGAGCAGCCCTCGGTGAAAACACGGAGATGTCCTCGGCTGGATATCCGATGGTGGGGAGCTCGCGTTTAAATTGATAACGCCAGCGGACGGTGCAACGTTTGAATTCGAGTACAACAGCGGCCCACTGCTAGGAGACACACTGCTGAGGTCAAGTAATCCCAGCATGCAATCACAGGCACTACATCTTAGCGGCGCACTATGTACACGCCGCGGACTTCGTCATAAGGCATCTGTATAACTCCACCGGTGTAAAACACGTGACGTCCAACGTCACGCAAACCGTGCTTGTGGCCATTGATATCCCCGTGGGTGATGACGTCATGATGACACGTCAACAATGCTTACTATGGAGAAACGGATAAGGGACGAGTCATAGAATACCAGTTCAAATACGAGTAACGCAGTGACCTTATCACAGCCGTTATTGGAATCGTCACGCAACGCTTCGAGAAGCGTTGCGTGATAATAACGGCTATGAAGATGATATGTCACGGAACAGACCAGGACTTTGAATACAAACATTGATTGATCATTGATTAGGAAATAGATTGATTCATAAATAGACTATTTTTTACATTTTTTTAGCACGTCACGTGATTGCATGCTGCATGCGACAGTTGTCTCCACTTCTTTGGCACTGTAACCAGGTGTTTGTTTTGATAAAACGCTGAAATGTTGTATTTTACATAGTTTTCTGAATCAAAACAGAAATGACAATTGCATGAACAAATTAGCAAAGCTTTTAAAGAACTCTTAGATTTATTCTGATCTCGGAGCAGTGTGCATGCGCAAATTTGACACCCGCTTTCCAGTTAGACTGTGAGATGAATGTCTGAATTAGCTTTGAATAAAATATTTGATGAAGTTATCGCATTTGTGTTTGATTTGATTGTAGCCGAAACTTTTCCTACACGATTGGCACATGTCAAGGTCAGGGGAAATTCGGGGAAATTTAGTATTCTAATTTTCTTGTCAAATTCAGGGGAAAGAATCTGGTCAGGGAAATTCTAAATTTCTTGCCAAATTATGGGAACTTCGGGGAATTTTCATTTAATTAAGGCCTGCAGCAGGTTTTAATAAAGAGTGTAGTTGACCGTGTGTTCAATAAAAACATGTTTTCTGCAACAGCAAACGGATTTTTAAAATTAGTAACAAGGCAGGGAAAATTCCCAGATTAGTGCTTAATTTTGTTTTCTCCATGGGTAACAACTATATGTCCCAGTTAAAATACCACAATGCCTCTTTCAATTTGAGTTTCAATTGCGGAAATGTATCCTCGGAGAGAACCAAGAAAGGGTTGATGTCCAAATGGAGGGTCACCAGCGCACATCGCGAAAATATTCCCCGCGCAAAATTTTCTCGTACCCAGAGCCCAACCACTTAAATTTAATTATCAGTTGTCCTCTCTGCTATTTTTACTTAAACAGTTCTGAAGCTCAAAACTGTTTTTAAACAAAAAGTTAATAAGACACTAATAAGCTTGCGCACACAGTCACCATAGCAACTGTCAAGATGGTCGGCAGGAAGAAAGAGTTTCAAGGCGTTCTCTACTCCAATGTATTGCACAAGGTTTGGAATTGAAATATTGTTATTTGCGCAATTAAATTATATAAAATTTTCAACGACGCAAAAAGGTAAATTTTCTTTCACAGTGTTAACTGTATCTCGCTTAGTTTTGGAAACCGACCTCATAATTGTTTTTATTCCGTTTCGCGAATACGTCATTTGACAACTGCACATGATAATTACTGACGCAAAAACGAAATTATATTATTTTGCCTGAGAAGGTTAATATAATGAAGGTAGTAAATATGAAATGAACCATTTATTTTCTCGTGAAACGTGATTTGGGTAATACCCGTGAGCCGTGATCTTCCACAATCATTTTCCGTAAAATGAGAATGGAGCACTTAATTCGCGGGAAGTGTGATGATTTTGTTTGATGTCTTTTATAATTTTGCAAGAGACTGATCCGTGCATGTGTTGACCCTGATGGGCCCCATTCTCGTCCCCAGATCTCTCAATCCTATTGGTAAGCATTCAGTTTGCTTTCCCCTGTGTTGCTTTGCTTGTCATGACCGGCGAAATTGAGCGGGAAGCTCAGTGCTGGCGTGACGAACGGCGTAGAACTAGCGAAGAGTGGACGAACATCATAGAAGGCTCGAGAAGACACTGCTTTGGATGTAGCGGAATTGTAAACACAATTACTCTCTATCACTCCTTTTCGTTTTAAGCGTGAAATGGTCATTTTATTTTCCGTGAAATGTGAATTGAGCGTTTTATTTTACGTGAAACGTGATCTAGAACGCCCCTTTATCACCGTCTTATATAATTTAAATTAATTGTACTTGTGAAGAAAATGCTTCCATGAGCCGAAGTAATGTTCTGACACCTGCCAGCGCTGGTGAAAGTACATCTTTACAGTGTGTCTTTAATATGGAAAATTTTTATATTTATGTCTCTATATTTTAAATTAAGTAATTGTTAATTTGCACGTTCTAGTGTTAATTAAGTGGGGTTAAATCTTTTATAAAAATTGAAAGAAGGGAAATGTGTGTCATTCTCCACAGCACTCCTGATTAAATTTTACACAAATAAAAACACGTTAAAAATTTGAGTACCACATTAATTTAAATTGCCTTTGTTTTATTTTCTTAAGATCGGCACCAATTCTGTTTATTGCAATGTTAAGCGGAGAGCAATTTATCGAGTCTAATTAGCTTAATGTCCAAACCTTATTGGCTAGTTATATTGGGTAGTGATAGTGATTATGTTTTATGTTAGTTCTTTGGCAATGGCTCATTAAAAATGAAACGAATGTTTGTCTTCATTTCGCCAATGAAAAACGAGTGGTTTAGCTGATTCCACCGAATGTGAAATTATTTGCTGATTATAGCTCAAAGTTGTAGGCGGTTTAGTAGTTCGCAAGTATTTGCTCTTCCCCGTATTACTTCGTTTTAAGACAAGGCTCTCTCGCTGCCGCAAAATAACGCAAATATGAATTATATCTACCTAGGAGGTTTCATTCTTTTAGCATTTTTCACAGTAAGTGATAAAATTTCGTGTTTCCTTTTAAAATTCCTTCCTCAGTTGAAATATTTTTCTTATACTTATAATTCTATGTTACTGAGATCGTTCTTCCGTTTTTTTTTTTTAGGTTCGGGTATCGACCTTGAGAAAGCAAGTGCGTCCAGAAGGTAAGGCATAGTTAAGCCATTTTTAATCATATTTCTCCAATTCCTTTCCTTGAAGAGAAAATAGGTATAGTATGATAAATGATCATTTCTAAAGTGTCCAAAACTATTTAAATACAGGTGTGATATCCAATGCTAGATCTTAATACCAAGGGGAAACATTAACCTTTAGTTAATTATATCATTATATTTCTATTTTTTTTTCATCTTCTTCGGAAAATCGCCTTAATTCTAATTGATGTAACTGCTACAATTACTAACAAAGTGGTTTACTTTCAAAATTCAAAACCTACATGTGTTAGCTACGATTTTTAGCTTGAAAAAATAAACGTCGTATTACTGTACGGGGTTAAGGATTTAATTTTACGGAAAATTAAATCTAAAGTTTTCTAAAGCTGCCATACAAGTCAGCTGTGCAATATTTTATTATTTAAAACAGACAAGAATTCGAAAAAAAATTTGTTTCTGTGCTTCTTGAGGAAGAAAATTCTAGTAGACTTCAAAGCTTATGAAAAATTCAAGAGGCTTGGGTTGCTAACGGAAGAAATATTAAATAATTACACGCGAAAATAAACTACTAGCCTATCTAGAGTCAGACGTGTTTTAGGTGTATTTCTTGTGGTTTAGTTATTTATTTACCACATTTGGGTGTTTCGTGGTGTTGCGGAAAGCAATTATGTTTTGATGTGGGTATTATTGAATGTGTTCTGAATCGTAGTCCTTATGCATGTTTTAATTCATGTTTACGTCAGACTAGTTAATTTCACACCATTGTTCGTGCTTGTTCGATTAAGTATTAATACTTTTTTGTATTAGTTATATAACAGTATGCACGATTTGCGTCTATTGTGTTATTTTTTGTGTTTCTCTTTTATGTTTTTTCTATTTGTATTATTTTCATTTCAGCAAATTATGAGCGTCATATTTTTAGCAATTCCCCATTTGTCCATCCCCTGAGCTACATTGACTGTGTTTTTAATCGTTATCAAGTCGCCTGTGTGTTGTTTTTTTCTTTGTCATTTGGTTAACTCATCGTAACCGTTAAAAAACTCGCAGGGTGGTCTTGTTAGTTCATCCTCATTTCGTTTCTAAATGGGTTTTTCTTCATTGTCATTTGTTCTTCAGATTTATCTTTTCTGATACGGGTCCCCCAGCTTAGAAAACACGCTCGACGTCGTACCAAATTACTACCAGACAAATAAAATCGGGTAGTGTTTGGGTCATAAGCCACATATTATAGTGTGATTCACAACCCCATCCTACATGATCTAGAAATAGTTTCTTGAGCCGCACCCTTACCCGAGAATTAATAACATGCTACATCAAAAATCACCACGGCATGGAACACCCCGAACTGGTGTTTACTCCTTTTTTTTCACTTTTGTTGTTGTGGTTATGGTTTGTGTCTGTGTTTGTTCGGTTGGTTGTGTGTCGTCCTTTAAGCTGGGAAGGCGCGCAGTCACACTCAATACAAGGGAGCTGCAAGTAATTAGGTACCATGTGACCACCTTTTTTTTATATTTTATTTCTCTTTTACTTACTGTGTCTTCCAATTTAAT
>MU826829.1:1863456-1875222 GCA_029204205.1 Desmophyllum pertusum | reverse complement strand
GCACAAACTATTTTCTATACAAAGCAGCAATAAACAATTGCGCGACAAACCTCCTAGTCGGAAAGACATTGAATGAGGATGTGGAAAGGTACTAACGGACTTACAAATATCACACGTAAACAAGACACTATAATTCAAGCAGAACAAATCCCCTTGGCTATCACAAGTCCATGAATATCCGCAGGCGAATCTGCATACATAACAAATTCCCCGCATGCGTCCTTAAACAATTGAAACACAACGTAATAAATTCAAAAACAGAAGCCCTTGGGAATATATGTAACGCCATCAGACATAACACATTCCTGAGAAAGGGCCTTTGAATGCTTGAATTAAAGTGTCTTTGAAATATTAATAAATACAAAACGAAGTAAACTAGAGAACAGCAAAACAAAAACTATACAAGTACTAAAATAGTACTTGCTGTATGGTAAAAAAACAATTTTTTGGGTTGTTTTGGGGGTGCTACATTGAGAAATGTTTATAAAGACTGCTTAGCTACTGCTATTTTGGAAAAAAAAAGTACAGCAAAAGTGAGCTTGGGGGATTTTTTTAAATATCCACGTTTCCTGTTATTCAATCGAGATTCCAGATCCCTTTGCAAAATTTAATTTATAATCACTTTATTATTGCTGCCAATTAGGTTCTTGCTGTATGTAATTTAGTTCGAAGACAAAAGCAGCAAAGACATTAGTCAAACATGCCCAACCACTATCAGACCCGTCACTTATCATTCACACTTTGCAACCTTGTCACGCAACGGCCAACAATACATCTTGTCCGCAATACTACTAAGAAGGGAACATGTTTTTATCAACAATACACCTTGTCACGCAATAACTACCAAGTCCCAACAGGCAACTATACACCTTGTCACTGCAATGCTACTAAGAAGGGAAGCAGGTTACCAGCAATACACCTTGTCACGCAATACTACTAAGACTAGAACGTGTGCCACCACCCTCTCCCTCCCTCATCCCACACGCCTGATCCATCGCATTATATCAGCGCAGAATAAAATGTCCCCACCTGACACTCAGGAACGAAAGTGTTCAATGTCGGTATATAACGGCAGCTACTTGTTTCACTACAACCCTCAGTTGTTTGTTCAGCAGCTCATGTTTCATGTCATTAGACATACTCTTTAGAGAACAAGATAGCGGGGACTGTGGGTTTTGTTAGCTGAGTTGTTTGGCACAACAATCCCTCACATTAGCACTGGGGGGGGGGATAAATAAATATCTTTAATTATTAAAACTACAGGTAATCCACTGACTCTTCTCAGTTTTATTTCACTAGGATGTTTACCACGTTTCAAGTCAATAAATGTTTTACTCTTCTATGTTGGCTCCTCGTTCAAATGGCGGGAAAAACCACGAGCTGGTCTATTTAGGGAAACAACTCGATATTTTCAAAACATGTAAATTAGATTTATTGTTTGAATATAATACAAAGAGACAGTTTCGATTCGTAAAAAAAGTTGTATTCAGACTATTCAGTAAATGTTTGGTCTACACTAAAAACAAGGTGAATAATGTTTGATGATTATATCTATGAATGCACGAGGAGTTCAAACAATATTACTTTATCCAAATTCCTTTGCTTCCCACTGTTTTCCTGTTCCTTGTTCTTACAAATATAATTCCTTGATCAACAAAGTACTTGTGACCTGATTTTATCATCCTGTCGCTATTCTGTTGTGTTTTAAATTTTACAACAGGACATTGTTTCCATCTGGAAACGCCAATAAACCCTCCAGGCATTGCAATCAGCGATCGACGTCGTGAATTGTGGCGAGCTCAATGTTGTTTAAAAAATAAACCAAGACAAACCAAACTGTGGAATCTCAGACAAACATCGCGTTAATAACATAGCTTTTGTAGTAGTTTATTTTAGTGGAGTGACATTACTACTGGAAGTTTTCAGAGAAAAAGTAATCAATGGACTGACTGATAGCCACTAACAGAAAGGAAGGGCTGTACACACAAAAACATTGGAATAGTTTCTGAAGAAAATGCCTTCAATCCATATCACAGATATGGATGGTTAATAATGTTCATGTGCCTTGCTTGACTGCTTCTCTGCTAAATTGACTTATAACAATATCAAAATCCAACAAAAGATTTCAAGCCTCCAGCTTAGAATTCTTACAGCGCGGACACTCGAACCATGGAACGCCTTAGGCTTTATTTTCACTTTATTTTTTCTACTTATTTTGTACTTATTTTGTACTTTTTTCAGAGCTGAGCCAATCAGCAGCTTGCACTAGAGTTCTTGGGGAAAAAAAAAAAAAATGTAAAAATAAGTACACAATAAGTGAAAATAAATCAAATAAAGCCGTGGGTGTGTCATGGTTCGGAGTGGTTCCGCGCTGTACGAATACAATATTTTTTCAGCCGACTTGGACTTTAAATATAGGTTGTTCTTCTTGGTCATCTCCCGAAGCGCTACTTTAATTAAAAAAGTCGAAAAAAGTTCGATATAGTTTTCCATTACTTAACTTGTGTGGTTTTATCCAGGTTGTGACTGGGTGGGTGACCCCTGCCTGAATTGACAGTGATGTATTAACAGTTTATTTTCACATGACCTTATACGGATGAAAGAACAAAAATTCAGTTTCCTTGGGATCCGGAGAGCGTACAAAGGTAGGAAAATACAACACTCAAAACGGACGCCTAACTGTTTCTGAGGAGACAATTTAGTTTTGATTATCGTCAACGTGTAACAAAAGGCACTGATTTTCGTATAAAGTGTCCTCTAACAAGATCAATTGTAAAGACGCGCGAGATAGAGAGTACTGGGAACGAGTTAGGGGGGTGGTCTCAAAGTGAGGGGTCGTGAAGGGCTGCCCTTTTAATCCTAAATATGGAACACGAAGCTGTTATCATAAAAATAAATTCTGATACGGCTAGAGTGTATGCATAGGTCTCTTAAAATCTCGACAGACAACCTACGTTGTGTGCACAAAAATGTTTAAAGATTAAATATAGATCGAGTGAGAGAATCCAAATATAAAATGGACTGGAACTCTTGTCAAGTTTGTGTGCAGTTATTTGTTGGATCACATACCGGTTCCGGGCGGACACCCCCTCCCGGTGCACGTCCTTTTAATGGATTTTGCGCGCGTGTCGGTCGGAGCGCTTGGTATTGAAGTCTGCACATATCAAAGTCACAATAAAGTTTGCCGTGGACCTAGATACAAATTACCACACAGAGAACAATTTACAATAATTCTTTTGTTTCAGACCGTCCTAGCTTGCCACATTTATAACAATTAGGTGACGCATGATCAAATACTCCCTTTCACGGCTCATTTGAGTCAGTGTTTTAAAATATTTTTTCCGCATACAGATATGTCAACTGATCAGGGCCTCTTCCATCCTCCATTTACAAAATGGGAAAACCTTATTAAGGAATTATTCACGTTCTAAGGACGCTTCAACAGAGAGTCAGTTACGGAGTTGAGGCCTTTTTTTCTTGGTCCTACGCCGGAGTAATTTTATTTGGAGTCCTTTGCGGACATTAAAGTATATCAACGAACCAAAGGGTCTGATTTCACCAACACTGTGTTGCAAAAATCGACAAAAGTAAGTCATCAGGGCTAAGTGTTTCGAGACAATACGAGAAGCTATACAACAAATTCGGTATTCCTGTCTGATGCCTTCGTAATTGTTTAACTTCTCTCTCATTGGAATCGTCCTGTGTGATTTACTCCCAAATCGTGAAGTCAAGAGTTGATGCATTGCTGCTTACCCTAAACCCGACAATTCCGGACGCCCGAGCAGCAGCTTGCCACAATAATAACGCCCAAGACCGCAAGCTTTTTATCACGCTTACCTGTCGTCCAACTTGCCGACAGATTTGGCTTTAGGAATTCTTTTTATAGGTCCTACGAAACTCAATTACTTTATCCTTCTAGCTTTCTTCAAAAAAAAATAGAAACTTTAACTGTCATTTAACACCAGGGAGGCAGCATGCGGCGAATTCCAATCAGGAATATTCAGACATACGACACAATCGGCTTTATATTAATACGAATGCCATCATCAACGAGCATCGAAGAAAACATTCTGGGTAACTGCTGTGAGTGGTAGTGAATGGAGTTTTATTGCGCTTCTTATTTTTGGATTGAGGTTCATTCTGTAAATCTTGGCACGGGCCAAAAAAGGACAGAAGTTTTATGGAAGACTCGCAGTTTTTGCAACATCATTTGAATGCAGATTTCTCTCCTGCAAAACCCGCAACAAGAATCAGAACGGCAAGATTCGCCCACAAGAACGAAATGAAGAATACCGTTTAGCACCCACAAGAACCTAAACTGCGCAAGAACAACCACAAACTACCATTATTTCCATCGCGAGCATGAAGAAAAGTATCATAGAAGACACGGAGCAACCTAGCAGATCTCAAGGGTCTATTTCAAACAAAATCCATGCCGAAGGCGAAAGAACTGATCTGAGGCTCGATGCAAATTTACCCACGGAATTTGATTTTTCATCCCGGAAGAAGCGATATATCAGCTTCAAACGCGAAGATAGATGGGAGCAGCAATTGAAAATGTACCCCAAGACACGGAAAAATTTGCCAAGTCAAAAAGGACCGAGAAGATGTTTGGCTGTATGCTAAAAAACAAGAAAGTGCTGATTGTCGGTCGAGCTGGAATCGCAAAACATTGTTTTTCCACAAAGTTTCCTACGGGACTGGGCGTCTGACCAGCTATATTTCCCCCCCCCCCCCCCACAAAGAACAGGGGGAATTTTGATGTTGCTTTTCTCGTCAAATTGAGGGAGATTTTTAAAACTCGGTATAACGAGAAACATCCTCAACCTTACGTGAACTACTGAATAATTCTGAGTATTTCAAGGACAGAACGCCTGGATGATGAGGTCTGGGACTAACATTCTTGAAAACCCTGACAGAGTACTTTTAATTTTGTGACGGACTTGATGAATTTTTACATGAACTCGAGTAAAGACGGCCAAGGTGGGCGCAAACGCGAATTTCAAAAACAGTGTAGAAAATAAGATGCCTCTCTCTGCTCTATACGAAAAGGTAGCGTCTGGAAAACTGCTCGCGTGGAGCCTACGTTTTTGACAACATACAAGACCCGGCAGTGCTGTGTCAAACATTTGCACATGTTTTCCATTCGACAAGAAAAACATTTTTGAAATTCTTGGGATTTACATTCCAAAAAGCAGAGTTGAAGAATATGTGGAGAAGTTTTTCTAAAGATGAACAAGTGTGCAGGAGAAAGTATATGGGCTAACATATCAGCAGCAACATAAACATCTATTCTTTGTGCTATAATCCTGTGAACGTGCTTGCTTTAAAATCATTTGCTCATGCTTGCACTGCAGGCACTGAAGTTCGACAGTGGATCTGATTTAACCGGTGTTGGCCTCCCTACAAAATTAACGCAAATTATACAAGAAAGCACAAAACTATTTTTCTAACAAGCACAATAAACAATTCCGCGACAAACCTCCTAGGTCGGAAAGACATTGAAATCAGACGATTTCCTCTGAAGTGGATAGACAATTAAAGAGGCTAGGAGAAATCGCTTTCAATGGATAAAAGTGATTAAGGTTAATCTTCGGATCAGATGAAAGTCCAGGAATTGGAAGACAGCGATCTTTTTCAATCAATCGCCCCTACCAGATCGTCAAAACTGGTCCATTTAAGCACGAAGCTTCAAATTCTGTCACATGCTTCATCATTTGACCAGTGCAAGAGTTTCTTCGCAGCGAAGCATGTGGCAGATTACCATGAGTGAAGCAGAATTGAGAAGTGATTTGTTTGCCGAATCCACATCGGCGAAAGAATGAGTTGGCTATGTAGTGATGCAGTTTGTGCTGAGACTACTTGTGATCGAGGATGCAAAAGTACCACACGGGGACCGAAATATTTTACCGACGCCGACCGTGTTCTCCCGTGTGACAACCAGCCGCCGATGAGAAAATCGCGGATTATCGACAACAGACGAGCCAATTTGGCACATCCATTGGTGACCTGTTGGCCGCAACTGGCGGACCCAAAAACGTTTTAGCACTGACTTTAATTACAGTCTATTTTCGAATTCAACCAATTCGGATTTCAGTTGCTGGAAAGCCAAAAATTAGAACTAGATTGGCTTTAAATGCCTGGTAGATTTTAGTAATGGACAATCTCGCGTCTGTTGAACTGGGGGGGTGCAGTCAGTCGCTGCATGTGCTTAAAAATGCTTAAACAAATTTCGTATAATTACATGAAATTTGAGTGATAATTTTATTAGGCCCGTTTGGTTGTATAGAGATCCAGCAAATATTTGCTTAGTAGTTTAATTGTTAAAACTAAGCCACTTAGACCTCAGTGCCCCCCGATCAAATAACAGATGAAGGTATTAAAGCACTTGTACTGAAGTCACTAACTAACAGTAATTGTAAACTAAGCGGCTTTAAACCTCGGTAGCAATAAATATAACAGTTGCAAGGTATAAAGGCACTGTGTCTGAAGCACTAACTAACAGTATTTGTAAACTAAGCAGCTTAAACCTCCGGTAGCAATAAAATAACAGATGAAGGTAGAAAGCACTTGTTCTGAGGCCACTAACTACACAGTAATTGTAAATTAAGTCAGCTTAGAGCTTTCAGTTACAATCAAATACACAGTGTGAAGGTACAAAGCACTTGGGTACCTTGTCGAAGCACTTAATAATAGTAATTGTAACTAAAGGCAGCTTAGTACCTCAGCAATTGCACATAACAGATGAAAGTATAAGTACTGTCTACAGCACTCCTAACAGTCATTGTACAACTAAAGCAGCTTTAAAACAACACGGTCTCCTCCCCCTCCCTTCCAATCGCATAACCAGTGATGAAAGTATAAATCACGTTGTCTAAAGCAAACTCTACTACCAGTAATTGTAAACTAAACACAAAGCTTAAACCTCGGTCGCCATCGCATGACAGATGAAGGCATAAAAGCACATTCTCTAAAGCACTTTACTAATAGTAATTTTTAAACTAAGGAAGATTAGACATCAGCAATCTGCATATATAACAGATTGAAGGGTAATAAAGCCCGTTGTCTAAAGCAACTTACTAACAGTAACTTGTTTAATACTAAGCAGCTTAGACCCTTCTCTGCGTACATAACATATCAAGATGAAGCTGAAAAGCGTTTTGCGACTAGGCGTATCGTATTTGCCAATTGACATGGTCGTAGTTTGAAATTATTGCATTGACGTTATAGGAATTGTAGTATTTCTTGTTTAATGGGGTATGTATTAATGAGCGAATTAGTGCAGCGGAAAGCTAGAAGAGGAAGGTGGCGACATACTACCCAGAACATTTTGAAATCTAGAGGCTGTTATGGATAAAAACGTAAGCACTGTAATGTCAGCTGATTTGCTCTGAGTTTCAGAAATGATTGTGTAATTAAATGATTACAGTTAATATGACTTCCCTGTATACGCACAACTGTAGATTAATAAGATGAACTTTTAGTATTTTACAAGAGAATTTATTAGCAACTTGTCAATGTTTCCTGACTTATTAAGTTCAGAATAAATGTGGAACAGGAAGTTCTGTGTTGTGTTCAATTTAAGCTAGATTTAGTAGCAGGATTTTAGTACTAAAGCAAAGTTGAATGTATCTTTATTTGGAACAAAACTATGTCAGCCTGTGAAACATGCACAGGATAATTTTTTAGGCATCTCAAAATAGGCGACCAACATTTACTCCTGCTGGCCAAAACTATGTTGGCCTACTGGTTTCCATGACAACAAACTCGGTCTGTTTTGCAAGACAACAGATACCAGAGAATCCTTTTTTCAGGGTTCAAGGTCGAACTTGACCAAGTTGTGGGAAATGTGGCCACCATGCGCTAAATTGGGGATGTTTATAAAGACTGTTGCTTGTAAAAGTACAACAAAAGTAGTTGTTCCTTTTATTTAAGTTCCCTTACAACAATATTTGACAATTCAGAGATAGCTTTATGTCTTGGGCTTGAGAAGTAAAGCAAAGCCTTTTCAGAGCCCAGTGACAGCATGAAGTGGCTAGCTAGAAGTATTAACCCCCCCCCCCCCTAGGCTCGATTACCAGCTGCTGTTCGGGAAAATGAGCCCACGCTCATCCCCCCGAAGGCCGGACTCGAGAGAGCGTTGGAAATCGAGCCTACCCCCCCCCCCCCCCCCCCCGGCATTTTGTCAGGTTGCCCTAACAGTTCATACTCCTGGGTGGGGAGAGGCAACGTGAGAATTGGGCGTCTTGCCAAGAACGCAACACAATGACGCCGGCTTCACAGCGGTCAACGTTTGACCGCTGTGGAGTGGGCACCAGTGTTATAGCGCGAAATGGTAACTTTTCAGAAGCTTGGATTTTTTTAGTAAATCGTAAAAAACGTTAGTAAACTCAGAAATTGAAGAAAAACTAACAAGCTTTAAGCTCTGAAAGTAAAACCCTTATCTTTGAACGACTTCGCTTATTTTTTTATGTTTGACCGCGGTAGAGACGCCGGCTGGCTAGCGCTCGAACCAGGACCGCTCGATCTAGGACTGCGAGCAGTCCCTCTTTCTTTCCGATACGAACGAGCCCATTCTCGCTCGGCCCATTCCCGCTCGCTCGCGCTTCGCGCCTCGATTTCCGCTCTCTCGCGCTCGCTATTCGGAAAGAAAGAGGGACTGCTCGCAGTCTACTCGATCTAGTGTCCAACGCGCTGTCGATTAGGGCATCTCGTCTCTAGCATATTTAGGATAGATAGCAAGAGGGAATTAGTCGAGCGAGTGTTTTTCACAACAATCCCTCTTACTACACTGGGAGAAATAAACAGCTTCATCAACTACAGGTTATCAATGGCTTCTCTCAGTTTTAATCACTTTAATAGATGTTCACATGAACATTTGAAGATTTCCGAGCTGAATGCCAGGCAATAAAATAATGTTTACTCCACCTAATTTCACATCAGTACTAATTTTTTTTTATTTTGAGTGTGTTCATCTTATTTGCTAACAAGGACAGCATCAGCTTGAATTACAGAAACGACACAACAGATGTTGTCATAGGGCGGTTTTCAATTGAGTGTAGTAAACCAAAACCAAAGTAATCACTCTGGCCAATCACAACTGACGAAAACTACACGAGGAACCAATCAGAACTCGAAGCAAATAATGTAACCGGCCGCAAGCGCGGGAAAACGCGTGCGACCAAGTCACCATTGGTTTTAGTTTGGCATCTGATTGGTTAAAAGAAAGTGGCGCGAGTTTTTCGAACCAATCAGAGAGAGTAGGAAAGCAAAACCGAAGCAAACGTATGTTTACTTTCGACACTCAATACCCCCACTTCGAAAAAGAGTGATAGCCTGGGATCGAGAGTGGCCGCGCGAACGTTTGTGGGATTGTTTGGGTCTAAATGCACGCGCAAATGGCGAATTTTATTGCGCGACCAAGGTAAGAAAAAACCGTAAACAAGTAGTTAAAATGCTCAACAATATTATACTACAGCTGTTTATAAAGAAAGGAAATACTATATTTCGGGCATCTGTAGTCTTTCCGTATTAGGTTTTCCTTCAAGAATGTTATTGTAGATTTCAGGGGAAATAACACTGCAATCAACTAAAAAAGATACGCTATTTCACGCTAAAAAATCAGTTTGCCTTCGTGTCCCCCCCCCCCCCCCCCCCAAACGATCCCACAAACGCTTGGCGGCTTCGGGCGGCCACTCAGCCCACTCTCGATCCCAGGCTGTCACTCTTTTTCGAAGTGGGCTATTGAAAACCTCCCTAATCCTTAGTTCAATCAGTGATGCGCACTGTCTGTGGATCGGTAAGATGATTGTGTCTGTGAATGTTGATAAGACCTGTCATGCTGCCGCCCGTGTCTCTCCTGCCAGTTGTACCGATCCTGTCTGTCCTGTTTGTCTGGCCTGTCTTGTCGATCATAATGCTGCTGATTTTGTCGACGATAACGGCCTTGACCTGAAAAAAGGGGGTAAAGGATTAAAACAGACAAGAGTTACTGTAAGCAAAGGGAGTACAGTGAAACTCGGTTAATACGGACACCATATTAAGCGGGCTGATATAAGAGAAAATATGTGTCGTCGGGACAAACAAAACTGTCTGTAATAAGCGGGTGTCCATATTAAGCGGGTGTCCATATTAAGCGGGTGTCCGTATTAAGCGGGTGTCCGTATTAAGCGGGTGTCCATATTAAGCGGGTGTCCATATTAAGCGGGTGTCCGTATTAAGCGGGTGTCCATATTAAGCGGGTGTCCGTATTAAGCGGGTGTCCATATTAAGCGGGTGTCCGTATTAAGCGGGGTTCCACTGTACATGTAAACTGTGTTTTGCTTCAAGTTCCCATTCACCTGGTTAACGGCCACATCACACTGGAGAAGGGCCAGTACAGTTTAACCTCCCGTAGGCGGACACCCTCGGGATTAGAAAAACAGTCGAACCTCCGATAACGGACAACTCCTGGAGGCGGACACCTCTCATAAGTGGACACTTAGTAATGTTTCAGCTACTGACATACAAACACTACATTTTTAACTTCCTGGTCCCAATGGTGTCTGTCCGCTTATGGGAGGTTCGACTGTATGTAAGATGCGCCACACAGTTTTTACGTATTTTTTCCACGTAATTTTCATCAACTAGCGGCAATAAATAACACTGGGGTGGAGAGGGGCCACCTTCCCCAAGCCCCATTAGCACCTTGCCACACTAGAGAACTGTTCACAGATTAAGCCAATAAATCTAGCGTTGAGTGGTATTAGTGTGCTAGGCACCATTAAGGCGGGACTTAACCTAAATGCCATTTTCCGCGACTTAACATGGGTTAAATGGAAATATCTCGTTCACGTTTCAAGCAATCCAAAAACTCTATGCTCATCCCATGAATCTATGTTATGGAGTGTTTTGTAAATTTTTGGGTGATTTTTGGGTATATTTGGGAGGAAATAGTTTTTCTCAAAGGAGTTGTAAAATTTAGGAAAATGAGAAATATTGAAGATTTGATGTAGTTTTAAAATTAGAATTTGAAGTTAAAAATTAGTAGATTGACAATTGACGACAGTTGATAACCACGCAAGAGCACCCGCGTGGGTATCAACTGTCTGTTGGTGTTCCAAATTTTTTTTTTCCCTTCTATCCCTTCTTTAAACCTCTTAAAATTTCATTGAAATTCAGGTAGAGTCCCCCCTTAAGTAGTACCTCTCGCATGCAGTAGAGATATATTCATGGCTTGTCCAGAGAGGAAAGGAAGAAAACAGTTCATACCTTGTCTGTCCTTGAACTGAACAAATCCTCCGTGTCTTGTGTCATAAATACGTTCATTGTTTTCTACCAAATTGCTGACCTGAAAATCACACAACACAGCTCAGTATCAACGGACAGTACGTACTAGAAACGCTGTGTCACAAGCCGTAGGTTGGAAAGCTACTTGACTTCTTATGAGTTTTACCTTATCTGCCAACTGTAGTGCCAGGCTCTGGAGGAGAGAAGGTTCGGCTCCTCGGTGCATTACAACTGTCTGGGTTGGTTCATCCCAGGAGGCCTGGAGCGAGAATATATAACCTTGCTTAGTCTTGAAATTTCAATACTTACCTTTTGCCTCTGTTTCAAAACGAGTCCTGGTGCACAACCTTTCATATGGAAATGAGTTTGATTTGCAAGACAGTGAAAGTAAAACTGATTTCCAAATGAAAGGTTGTGCACCAGGACTCGCTTAGAAACAGAAGCAAAACGTAACTTGGAAATGACCTAAATATAGACCGAATGCAAAAATGGCTGCCA
>MU826829.1:1848456-1858456 GCA_029204205.1 Desmophyllum pertusum | reverse complement strand
CAAAAATATAAAGTCATCATCTTGGCATGTAAAATAACAAATACCTAATGACTCGCAGACATGACTAGTAAGATCTAAATAATACACTATCAGTTGAGCCTCCACTAATAGACACCTCCCATAGGTGGACACCTCTTGTAAGCGGACACTTGGTCATGGTCCCGGCCACATACAAACACCTCTCATAAGTGGACACCTCTCCTAAGTGGACACTTTATCTGTTCCAAAGGGTGTCCACTTACGGGAGGTTTGACTGTATTTGTTGGTCTAAAAACATTGCATCACTTTGCCGTATAACTGATAGTGGAAACTCTTGCTAAAAATACGCGACCTGTAGTCAAATGCATGGGCTGAAAAAACAACAATGAGACAGACAGGTTATGGTGGTTTTACAAATAATATTACAGTCAACTCTCTCTTAATGGACACCTCTATAATAAATATAATATTATTATAAGACGGACACCTGATCTGTAAGACAGACACTTGGTGTTGGTCCCTGTGCGCCATTTTCAGTCATAGCCATGTTACTGTATCTAAACTCTCTATAAGCGGACACCTCTCTAAGACGGACAGTTTGTGCCGGTCCCGATGGTGTCCGTCTTAGAGAGAGTTCACTGTACATCCAGTAGATAGATAATGACTGCTTCATCAATTAAATTAAAAAATTAACTTTATTTGCCATATTGTTGAAATTGCACATGTGGTTGTTTGTTTGCTTAAGTTTAAAACAAAAATACTTCTCATGTTTGTTTTAAGACGTACCAGCCATCCATGGAATTTCCATCAACATAGCTGAAGTTAAGTAAACACATTCCAACAGCTCAAGGTTTATATGCATGTGAAACAGAACCTGGCTGGTATAGACAGAAAATACAGTTAAAATGGAATCAATAATTTTACAGTGAAGATGACGCTACCATTGCCACTCGACAAAGTTTTTGATTAATTTTGACATATTTTTGACAATTTTGATGGGTTCCATTTCAGTGGCGCCACATTTGAACTAGACTAGAAACTAAAACCATTCAAATTTCACGACTCCACCTCCAACACTCCTTGGATTTTGATTGGTCAAGTCAAACGGAACCCATCCGAAAGTCGTCAAAAAGTTGTCAAAAAGATGTCAAAAATTAATCAAAAACTTTGTTGAGTGGCAACGGTAGCGTCAACTTCACTGCAACCAACTACATGTAGCTTGCTATTTTAGTGAAGGTTGCATGCCTGGGCCAGCCAGCCTGTAGTGGAAATCCTGCTCCCAATAATTGGCTGGAGAAACCCTGCAATCAAGCCAAGGACCCTGATCATTCTGCATGGGCCCGGTTGTTCGAAAGCCGGTTAACGCTAATCCACGATTAAAAGTTAATCAAGCTTTCGATTTCACTTGTCTAAAAGTGTTTTTCTCTGCTAATGTTTTGTAAACTTTGAGATTAGTCAAAGACAAAACTGGAGGACAAAAGATATAAACAGAAAACCTCACTGAAAAGTTGCAAAACTAAAATCAAAATTTGCGCTTATCCTGGATTAGCTTAATCGTCCTTTGAACAACCCGGCCTGGTCCATTAGTCATGTAACAAACAAATGAATACCTGTCTTCTCTTCTCAATCTTCTCTTGTTCTGGAGTTCTCTCATACTGCCTTTGTTGCATTAGTCCCTAAATAGAAGACAACAAAACTATTAAGCAACTGTCAATTCTAATTATTGCAACTGTTATATAATGACAACTGATTGGAAGTTAATTTCTGAATGCATAATAAATTTATGATGAGCACTACTGTAGATAAATTAATTTTTATTGATGGCAGCTTCAGGGCTGGCCCACAACTGCCAGAGCTTATCCCAGTTTCCGTAGCATGTAGCCGACAAGGAGTATTGCTACTCCCCCTGGATGGGATGCTAGTCCACCGCAGGTTACCCCTCAGAATTTTGTTGCTGGTAGCCATTATTTTTATTATACTCCTGGGTGGAAACACTGTGAGAGTAAAGACTTAAGTGTCTTGCCCACCATAACACAATGACTCTGGCCAGTGCTCAAACCCGGACTGCTTGATCCAGAGGCCACTGCATCTCAGTGTCCCCTATTAGTAGAGGGCTTTCTCTCAGCTAAAACATTTACTGACACATGGAAACATGGTCTTAAATTTCCAGAACTATCGTTGAGTTAGGGTATAAATGACATTGCATTTGTAAGACGGTGATATATAACCCATTTCTTGTTCTGTTAAGTTTGTGGTGTAATAGTAAAGTTTGAAAAATGAATGTGAATTTTCTTGAAAATTTATGATTTGAAATAAGCCCCCCTCTCTATTAAGCCCCCCCCCCCCCCCCTTCTTGAGGCCTGAAATTAAATAGGCCCCCGGGGGCTTAATAGAGCTTTTAAGGTATACTGCTGGATGGAGAGAGGCACTATGAGAGTACAAAGTGTCTTGCCCAAGAACACAACACAATGACCATGGTTAGTGCTCGAAGCCAGTCTGCTCAATTCAGAGTACTTAGTCCAGGGCTAGAGTGCTATCCATTACTCTCCAGCCACCGGTCACATGTTACATTATAAGGCCAAATAAGTGAGCATTGTCCCCTCTTCCCTTGGGAAGTAAAGAGCAACTTACTTTTGTCTTTAAGTGAACTGGTGTTACTGTCGTAAACCACAACATGTTCCTTAGTCTGCAGCTCAGCATCGTGGGGAACTGTGAAAGCACCAATGTCATTCTAAAATATAAAGAGCCAAAATAAAATATTTTATAAACTAAGCTTCAGTAGGTCAGCAATAACTTAACACAACTTAAATATTACTCATGAACAGCCACCGCCATCACTGTAGGAATTAACTCAGTTCGCAGTCTGTTGTTTCATTTTATTTCTCGCCAATTTTTAATACTGTCTTATAATTTTTAAATTCTTATTTTCTCAGCAAACAAATGAATGCAAAATCATTTATAGAGCTCTACAATCTTGGACAAAACTAGTGAGACAGGAAAAATAATATATTACGCATTCGTACATAACACTGGTCGACTCTCTGCTCACGTCACAAGAGCTTAAGGCAAACATTTTTTATTCCCTTCTCCCCCTGTTCAATGTTGTTTCAGAGAGCTGTCAATCATCCTGCATCTTTTTTTATACCAGAACTACATTAATATATGAGGGAGGGGATTGGACGGATAAGCTACTATTAGATTAGTAGCTTAGGCTTGCAATAGTAGTGGAATTGGTAACAATTTTACTCTGCTTGGATTTTCCTTGAATTTTTCCCGGCAGCTTGAAAATAAAACCCATCAGAGTCGTGAACTGAAGTAAGCCCTATAACCTCTCACCTCATTTTTACATGAGAAAAAAAAATCAGTAAGAGTAGCAATGAAAAAATTAAGTACAGAAGATGCAGTATGACAATTTTTTTTTTCTAAGGAAATTAAAAACGATCTAAGTGTGGTTTCATGACTATAATCTAGACAGACCGTTTATTTGCTTTCCTTGCAGTGTCATCTCGCATCTGATTGGTAGCTACACAATAATAAAATTTATTGAAATGTCAAAATCAAATCAAGTGTTCATGCTTTTTTAACTCGCTCTGTAAATCAAAGTGCTCACACTTTTTTGTCCGGGATTGGATTACACAACAAGGCAAATATCATATCAAATGCAACCAATTATGCTATGAAACTGTTAGAGGGTTTTTTTTAATTCAAACATTTCCATGTACACTGTACAATTGACTACTAACCCTTGGTGCATATTTTGCTGTTATGATATGGCTTTCACTGTAGTCGTGGCTTTGTCTTGTATCTGCAAAACACAATGAATCATAATTATACGCTGGCAGGCAAATTTCAATCCGCTTGCATTTGTAGGCTTTACATGTACACTCGACTTCAATCGCTGGATCTACTCAAGTTTCTCACGAGTAATATATATTCCAAAATTGCTAGTTCAGTGACTCTCGCGAGAAAAGAGTCTTGTCTTGAATGAAACGAGACGTCTCGCGAGAAACGAGACGAGAGGTTGTAACTTATATATTTCTAACTCAGTTGAAATGTGACAAACCTAATCCTGCTTATTGCTAGGATTAGTTTTGTCGAAATTTGAGATAATCACTAATAGAAATAAATGACAGTAGATTTTTAATCCTTATGTGGGAAGTTTGTCATATTTGAACCTAGTTATATGGCCTAAGCTGCCACGAGTCTCCTGTCAGTAGCTCAGTAGTACTCAGTGCCCGACCGGTGTACAGCAGAAGGTCATAGGTTCTTGCTAGGATAATAGGAGAATTCCGAAACAAGTTCTGAGTAGTTTGAATGCTGACTGAATAATATCTTTCTCATAGTTTTTTTGATGCTTAAATATCGGTATTTAGTATAATTTTTAGACTGTGAACAGTCCCTCTATTTTTTGCGCTGAAATCGTCGCGCCGTCACAATCGATTGTGGAGCTGCCATCTTGGATTATTTGGCGAGCGAAATCTGTGGAGAGGACAATTTGGCTGCTGGCTAGACAAAGAACTGTATTATTATATTGTAATAATTACAATATAATTATTACAGTTCTTTTATTAACCTCAGTCTATATCTTACCTAAAAGAAGTAAATAATTGGGATCACTCAGCCTTGGGTACTGCCCAGCCTAGCAAAAGTAATGAGATTAAAAAAATCATTCACTAGAACTTTGAAACCCCGGGTTTAATTTGAAACCAGATAGAATTACTCAATAATTATTATAAAAATATAAGCTTAGCTTTATAGAAATACCCTTCTCATTCATTTGACGACTTAACCCATAGTATTGTTACATTTGCAACACACACACAAGCCTTGATCATTATTACAAGCTAACGAAAACACAATAAAGAAGCTGAAGAAATCGGTCAAATTATGTATGAAGGTGGCGGGACTTACTGTCAGAAAGAGGGTCAATTATTGCAAATAACATACCTGATTTAGAATATTATACACCTCAGTGCAATCTAATAGGATAGTTCCTGTTGTCGACATCTGTTTTGTTGGAAATGTTATTTAACAATTTCAGTAAGCTTCGCTGAAACTGGCAAAGAAACAGTCGAGAATGTCCGCCATGTTTGTTTTCGTTGCCATTGGTTTAGCCGCTGGTTACTGACTCGCTGGCTCATAAAGCGGCACAGACTGCAGCGGGAGTAAGGATAAACGATAAAATGCAGACTACAAACAGACCAGAGGTAAAATTCAGACTAAATTGTGAAATAACGTAACATGCGTACCAAGGCCATTTTAATCCCAAAGGACCTGGGAGCAAGGTTTGAATTGACGCCTCCAGTTTGTTGGGGCGGTTATTCGCGAGATCCGTGAAAAGCAGTAGAATGAGTCTTCGGGATTGGACCATTTGCGGGACCACCTGCATTTGCGGGCTTGTACAAAACAGGACACCCTTATGTTATCATTGTTCTATTTTCCACTATTGCTTTTCCCAATTCAACTGACAAGGGATCTTTGCAACGGAGGTCAACGAGTCGAAAAGGAAGTCTTACCGCAATGATTCGATTTAGAGCCCGGGCGCTAATTTACTTCTGGTAAGCATTAAAGTAGCTCAAGGGAGGGCGCTTATTCGAGAATCGAAGAATAGTTCATTGATAATCGATTTTAAGTTAAATTTACCGCCATAACAAGGCTGACGTTTCGAGCGTTAGCCCTTTGTCGAGCACTTTCCTCCAAGCTAACACTCGAAACGTCAGTTTTAAAAAATTTTGATGGCGACAAATTTACCTCAAAATGGACAAGTTGATAATCACTGATTAAGTGCTTTACTTGATAAATGCCTCGAATTAAATTATTCGCACATTAAACGCATGCAGCCTGACGGATACCTTTATTTCGGCTCTCTTTTATTTACAATGGGCCAGTCAGTTCTCTAAAACTGTTTTCAAGTGGTTCCGGTACAAAAGCAGTGTTCGGGCCTTTCCGGCTTCGCAACTCTCAAATGTAACTGCGGCCTTCCATCATGTGGAAGGTGGAAAAAATGGTCAAATTAATTAAATTCATCCTTACTTAGGCTCGTTTTCCGCCGCTCTCTCGAGTCCGTGGGCTCATTTTCCCGAACAGCGGCTGATAAGCCTATCCTTACTGAGCTGAGTCGAGCTGAGTCACCAATGAACTTGTTTATGTCGACGTAGGGAATGTGCTTGTTCAAAGCGTTTACCGCATTCGATGCATTTGTAACCTCGCTTTATACCGTTGTGTTTATTTTTGTGCTCCTTAAGATTACCCGCTCTCTTAAATCTTCTGCCACATTCGTCACAGGCAAAGGGTCTCTCGTCACTGTGTGTTAACTCATGCCGCCTGAGAGTGGCTAACTGCGCAAAACAATTTCCACACGCACTACATCTGTAGGGCCTTTCACCGGTATGTGTTTTCTTATGTCGAGCACGAGTGGAAGAATCCCTAAAACACGTGCCACAATCGGTGCATTTGTAGGGTTTCTCACCAGTGTGTATCAAGTAGTGCTGCTTAAGAGACGATGAAGATGTAAAGCATTTGTCGCAGTCTGTACATTTGAAGGGTTTTTCGCCTGAATGGGTTTTTTCATGTTTCCTTAGATTGGAAATATGTGGAAAGCATTTGCCGCAGATTTGACATTTATGAGGCTTTTTACCAGTGTGCCATAACTTGTGGAAAAAAAGACCAGTCGCTGAAATATAAGGCTTTCCACATTGCAAGCATTTATACTTAAAAACTCTGGACGCAACTGCTTCAGACAGGGACACCAAGGCGTTTGCATCATCAGGTTCAGCCACTTCTGATTTTACAACACCTACAACTGCAAAGAAAACATAACAATGATTTTCTAATGGCATATTTTATTAAAATACCGTAAAAGCTCTATTTAGCCCCCCCCCCCCCCCCCCCCCCCCTCTCTCTCTCTCTCTCTCTCTAATAAGCACCCCTTCTTGGGGCCTGGAATTAAATAAGCCAACAGCGGACTTAAAAGAGCGTTTACCGTTGTTATTATTAACATTCATTGGGATAAGACCTTTTTGATACCGTTATTGGTTAAGGTATCAGTATACCCCAAATTTGACCATTTTGCAAGATTTTACTTTTTGTTATCTTCAGATAGATTACATTAAGACCTTTCATTTCCAAAAGGTTTCACGAAAAAAGATTGTTTCTAAAGAAAGTTATGAAGAAAAAACGATTCTCGCCATTAATTATTTCCAATCGAGAGCCGTCAACAGTTTGTCAACAGTTTGTCAACATGTACGTATAAAAAGTCGCGTAACATGAGGGCCGACGTGTTTGTAGATTCACCCGAAATTTGAAAGCTGCATCTTGCAATGTCCGTAGAAACATAACAGACTGTGTCCGCGTTTTCAAGTAAGAATATACCGAAATGGGAAATTGTTCGGTTCTGAATTGAGCCGAAGCGCTCGTCTCAACCGGGTCTCAAGTGACGGATCGCATCACTGATTAGGACAACTTGAAAATCCGCTCGCGGTTGCATATCCATGTGGGCGAATATCCCACAGAGAGGCTAAATGGAGGGAAAACTGAAGTCATAAACTCTTGTTTTGCTTGTAGCACGATCGGTGAGAGGAGAACTTTCTTCTCCTGGCCATAAGAAGCGCGCATTTGAGGTCATTTGTATCGATACGAACTCTGTTGTTAATTAAAGTAAGACGAGCCTTCTCTTTATCGATCAACGCATAATTATTTTCACGCGTCTTGTGTATTTAATCTCATCAGACCGGAAGAACGCCCCAAAATATGTTTTCCCTTGTTTCTCGAAAATAAAATTTCAGCGAATGAAGCGCGCGTTTCAAGTTCGTTTGCAACGAATTTTCAACCTTTTTCGCTGAAATTTGGAGAGAATGTTCTCCAATAGTCTGGCAACAAAACTGTGTCGGGGAATTTTATTTTTCTCCCTCGTTCGAAAGTTATGAGTATTTTCGTACAGAGAATACGTGTTTTGTCAACCCTCGAAGTTTAACTGTGTGCTAAAAGTTAACCAGACAAGTAATCAAAATTCCCCGACACGGTTTGTTAGAGAAAGGTGTCAAGAACACGTAGCGATGTTTTTCGCTTTCTCCCGTTCAATTTCGACCGGAAACGAACTCGATTTGTGGACCGATATACTTTTTGAAATTGAGCGCTTTATTCAAAACACGTTAATTTTTTTACTTCAAATGAATACATATTCGTAATCTACAATTCTTAAGCTTTCAGGAAATATATACTTTATTGGGGTTTTTGTTAAACGTCCGACCGTAAAACAGCGCCAACGCATGATGGTCATTTGGGGTATACTGATACCTTAATCCAGAATTGAAGGTTAACATGGTTTCATTCGTCGCCAGTCATCTCTCATGAAAATCAATTCGCGGGGGATGATGTCCACGTCTTACAATGGACGACTGCAGGAACCTGCAAATATCGGTGCCATAAGTCGCTGGAACACCAAACCCCTCCTCCCCTATAACCCTGTTCAATGTTGCTTGTTAATTGAGCGCGCACTCTATATCCGAGTGTGTGAACATCTATGAACAAATCTTTGCTTGTATTATTTGCTCTTAAATTTCGTCTTGCATTCATTGTATTATTCACATTTTCACACTTTAATCCGCTTAAATATAAGACCTCTAAAAACTGATCCAAAATTTGCTATTTGAAAATGATGACAGCGGGGGTTAAATAATTGTCTCATAAAATGCTTTTTTTAGGTTTAAATAAAAAGGGAGAGGAAAGGGAGAGAGACAAGATGAAATCGAGAGTGTATCAACATTGGACCCCAACATTGTGTCAAGCGTTGTTTTGGGTCGTCACGGGGTCGTCCACGCCCAAACGCTTCTCCCTTCATAAGGATACCTAGTAATCAGCTAAACTTGATAAACTAGCAGAGAAAAGTCAGCAGGACTACCTGCAAAAGGTTGTATACAACCGGTATAATATATTTGATTGTACAATATTTTAGCCTGCTTAGCAGCCGCCATGTCCCAAAGTGGAGAAGGAGCGCAGAGTTTTATTTAGGGGCGCGCGCGAGGGAAGAGCCCGGGCGGGAGGGGGACTTACCATATAAAAGTAACGCGGGTGAATCGTCGAAAATTTTGAAAAGAAAGCCCTAAAAGTTACCCAAAATCTAACTTTTGTGGGTGTGGCTCGAATATATTTTTTACCCCTAAGAGGTACTAGTTATAAGAGTAAAAACTAGTTCCTGTCATATTTTTTCCCGACTTAATACCCTAGAAATGAGCTTACCGGAATAAACTCCTAACGGTGCGTCATTTTAGATTTTAACACGCCCTAAGCCACGGTACTCAAACCAACGAATTTTTAACCCCCTAAAAGGTACGACGATCACCCCCGTCACTTTCATCGTACGGCGCCCCTCCTGAAAGCAGGCGCGTTGAGTTAGGTACTAGAGTTTGGGGGCTTTAATCTATGTTAGATGTGATTCCCTGGCTTTATGTATTGAATCGCGCGAGGAGTGAATTATTCCTTGTCGAATTTCTATCGTGGTATGTCACATATTTATAGGGTCTAGTCTCGCCAGCCTTCGGATCCAAAAAACGGCTGTGTAACTAGGAGACCGTGATCAGTATTGGAATGCGTTAGGGATTTGTTACATGATACCTTCATAGTAGTACATGAGACATGGTCAGGGTCCAATTAAAAAAACATTTATCGAGAAGATCCGCCGAAATAAATAGGCCTGTTTTTATAGAATTATTTAAAGTACTACCGTAAAACTAACTCTATAACTTCTTATCCGCAATGAGCAACGAACGACTAGCCCCAAAGGGACGATACAGTCGAAGTAATACTAACAGACCTTACTACTTATCATGAAGATGGAAATTTTCGGAAATAAATTACGACCACTGGCAAGCAAAAATATCAGATCGCAAGCTCCATCCATAATCATACTGAACACTGAAAATACAAGCGCAAGCTACATCTAGGATCATTGTGCCCCCACAGCCCGCGCTTGACAAGTTTCTCTCAGTGTTTTGTATGGCCCGATAGACTCTTGCGTCATGTT